>JANHGB010052869.1:10461-29145 GCA_026283785.1 Coracopsis vasa
AGGCCAGGTTGGATGGGGCTTGGAGCAACCTGCTCTAGTGGAAGGTGTCCCTGCCTGTTGCAAGGGTTTGGAACTGGATGACCTTTAAGGTCCCTCCACACCCAAACCAGGCTGTGATCCTAGGATTCTAAAGCAAAGATTCCCACCTCAGGAAGCAAAAAGAGATTCCCTTTGCCCACAGAGGGAGCAGGCACCCACTGCTGGGGTAGGCATGAGGAGAACTCACATGGTGGAAGAAGGTCGTGCGAATATAATCCAAGTGGCCCAGCAGAGTGAAGAGACAGCGGCGCAGTTTGTAGTTCCAGACCTGCACAACACAGAAGCAGAATAATGATGATAAGTGCCACTGCCTGCTGGATCTGAGGTGTAGTTTCATGTTTCAGTTCACTACAAACCTCTCTCTGCATTAGAAACCCATTTTAATATGGAAAACTACGGCCCTGCAGCTAGCATATGTCCTTGCAACGGAAAAATCACAATCCCCAAACGCTCTTTCCCTCCCACAAACGCTCCTTCTCCTCTTTTAATCTGTTTCCTTGCACGTTCCCTTCCCTGGATGATGCCAAGAGCTATTAAGGGTAAAGTTTTACCTTTATTTTGTAATCATCACCTCCAGAAACAAAGAGAGGCTGCTGCTTGTGGAAATCAATACCTCGAACAGGGCCTGTAATGAGGAAGAGCAGGTTGGACAGAGCAAAAGGGCTGACAAAAGCCTGAGACCCTATTCCCAAACCCATTCCTTTCCACCTTTGCCTAAACCCAGTTTCCTTCCACCTTTGCCTAAACCCAGTTTCCTTCCACCTTTGCCTAAACCCATTCCTTTCCACCTTTGCCTGCAGCATCCCATCACAAAACACCCAGGTCCTTCAGAGCTGCATCTACCAGTTCATTTTCATATCAGAAACAGAAGTACGACCCCAATTCACATGTGTACCAGCAACATTCAGCACCAGCAAACTGGCCACAAAGCAGCACAAGCTAAAACTGAGAGCTTCCGAAGCTGAACAAGCAAAGACCTCGGGGACACCCCATCAGAGCCTCCCCTCACACCCCACTTTTCCCCCATAGGCAGGTCGCAGCCACTGCCCGCTGCCCACTGACCATCGTGCTCGTCGAACTTGTCGATGAGGGTGCACATCCGATAGTCCCACAGCTGGATAACGCCATTGTGCAGGCTGGTGAGGATCCAGGGCACGCTCCCATATTGCCTACCGGGCCCTGTGTAGCCACACAGGTGTTACTAGTGGCTGGACATTCCTTCACAGGCAGAGGCTGGGGGACCCCCTCTCACAGATTGTTAGATCATGTGTGGCACGCGTCAGACTTCCTCAGCAAGGAGTGACTGGGATGATGTCCTTCAAACAGGCATCTGACAAGGATTGAGAACGCTGATGTTCTGTAAGGATGATTCCTTGAGGATGAAGAATTCTTTGGCTTTCTGAAGACTTTTGCTAATAGCAAAGTCACTCTCACCTGTTATTATTTGTTATTTATCTCTTGAATGTCAGTTTCTGGATAGCAGTTTTTATCCCATCTGTTTATGTCAGAGACACGTGGTTCTTTCCATGGAACTATCTGTTCTTTACTATCAATTTACCTCCTTAATATAAAAGGTTTTCTAATCCCAACAAGTCTGTACATTTACATGTACAACAAGGAAAATCAAGGCAACCACTTTTCTTGCTATTTTGAGGAAGTTGCTACAATCAGACGATACGGCCAATATGAGCCAGAGAGTGTCAAAATGCTAATGCCGTTCTAACTTAGGGCCTATGTCTGAGATTCTTGAAGATCTTTTCCTGTAGCTTTTCCTCTAGAAAAGCATGGCCTAAATGGTGTTTATTTGTAAAACACTATAAAACACAAATCTGAGTTCAAACACACAAATAATTTGCCAGACAGACAGCCACTCAAAGTTGTGTGTAGTTTTATTTCAACATATCAAGCACGGGGTTCCCCTAACTGGGGAATATGACAAGGAATGTACTTAAAAATTTGGAAACATTTACATTGAAAGATAGCCCAGACTGGCACCACCACTAAGTATTTTAAGGCTGTATATATAGCAGTACTTACCACTTGGAACTACTTCAGGCCAGAAAAGAAAGGCTTAGTATTGTCTGCAGTCTACAGAAAATATTGCAAATCTTTTAAAAATGGTGTAAAATAGGAAGACTATTAACAGAGTTGAAGAATGCAGTGGCAAAACCTTTCCTCCTTCCTGACATTTGACAATAAATGTGCCTAAGACCAAACACACGTACATCTACATCATTACCATCCTTCTCACCTATCCTGTGGCAGTGGATTCTTCTCTACAATGCTAGTGTGTGATATTATAAAACAGCCATATAGCAAATAGTAACAATAAGTGACCAGATTTTATGAACAGGCATGTCTGATGCTACACTCGATGGGCCTCATCCCGGACACCAGTCAGCTCTGTAAATAAACGAGGAGCTTTCACCAAAGACTTCCCATTTCCTAAAGAGGAATGGCTCTAGGAAATTGTGCATAGTTACAGTTTCCGTGGAATGGAAAACAAAACACGTTCTGAGGTCCCATTCTGTGTGTGCTGGCAAAATAGATCATGACTTAATATCCTGGGGGTGGATTGTTTTGGACCAAGTGTGCTCCCTCCCATAATCAAAGGCAGCCGGACAGGCACCATAGACATGGGTTCTTTACAGCTCCCCAGCTGCACTCTCTCACTCAAGCAGCTATGACCCCAGCTGGCATGACCTTTCCAAAATGCTGGGGTGTTTACCATTTTGAAGGTACCAATACTGCTGGGTAATTATTAATTGCATCAGAAAATGACAAGACATAGAAAACAAATTGCACAATTAAAGCTACATTTGGCTTCAGCATTAAGGCCCATACAGGTTAAGAGGTCCTTGAAGATGTACATGGAAAAGGCAAAAATAACATAATCTGCAGGAACAAAGTTTTGCAGGTTCCTAGGTCCCTTTTTAACCTCGTTTTTCAACTTCTTCCACCTCTGCCGTGTTGGTTCTAAAGTGCTTTGGTGCCTCACTGGGCTCCTTGCGCGAGTGACCCCCCTCCTGCAGCCAGTAATCATTATTGCTGCCAAACGTAGTGATTTTATTTGAAGACATAATTAATGAATAGTTGACACGTAAGAAAGATGCAGAGGAGAAACCAACAGCGAGAGTCCAGGAGGAAGCTTTCAGAAGAAACTTTCTTGTGGAAGGACTTTTTGTTCAGAGCACTGAGGTTTCTGGAAAAGAAAGCAGCATGTTTATTTGTGTGTCAGATGGAGGTGTGCAGCCGCACCTGAGCTTCCACTCCACGAAGGATCCCCGTATTTCAGAGACACCGTCATGGGTACAGCACTGCGCCCCGCAGACTTTATGTCTTTTTGTCAGAAAGATAAGTACTTGTGGCTGCTGCTGGATCAGGCAGAGCATGCTGGATGGCATGAGAAGGTGTAAGGGCATGAGCCCCAAGAAATCTCTTCATGTGGGCCCCACTCACAAACCTATGCCCTAACTTTCCAAATATAAGAACTTGCCTTGGACACACCCAAGAGCAGCAGAGGAAATCTAAAGACATATCACCAATGGCTCTGGCATTCAGAAACAGCAGACCTCAAGTGATCCCACTCCAGTGAAGCCCCGGGAGGGCTGGATAATATTCCTCATGCAGAGGGGAATCAGCAGGGCTTCCTGGAGCAGATGTAACACTTAATACCTTCCTTGCCTTCCCCACAGGAGCCTGCAGGGCAAAGCCCCTTGCCAGCAGTAGGTTAAGCAGGTGTTCTCACTGCTTTCCTCAGATAGCAACTAGCCATGTATACAAAAAACAGGAATGCAGTGCTTTTCACCCATGGAGTCCAGTTTTCAGGCCACACACCTGCACCTCTGCAGCAAATGGAGCAAATTCATAACATACTTGATGAGAAGGGAGACCTTGTGCCTTCCTGCCTGGCAGAGATTTATTTAGAGCCAGGACCTGGCCCAGCCCCTCCCAGCTTCTGCAGCTGTTTTGCGGTTGGGAGTGCCAAGAGATGCTTAACATGCTGAGGGATGCTTTCTGCCCCATAAAGAGTCTTAGGAGAAAGAGAGTTCCTCACTGTTTCAAGTAGGGGATGGGTTTGCTGTTATGGTGTGTTAACAGGTTACTTACTGAAACACCCCTGCAGCTGATAAGGTGGCAGTGGAGGAGTTAAATGCCACAAGCTATTTTTAGCTCAATAAGATCATTGATTTGATGAGATAAATTGGTTACCTGCGTATGTCCTGTTGGGCTCTCTGTAGGGATAAGACAGCTGAATGAATTTCCTTCAGGTGATTCATTTCTTTCCCACACTGAGTGCACAGGCTTTCAAACCCTGCAGCAAGATATTGAAGGACATTGTTTTGCATCACCAACTCTGGTTCACCCAGCAAATGGCTGGCTGTGATCAAACTGACACAGCCAGGAGGGACACTTTCAGAAGTAAACATGGGGAGAAGGAGACATGGGACAGGATCTTCCCCCCTGAAGATCCAACGCAGTGGAACAGGTCTTGTAGCACTGCTAAGGGCTTTTTTTCAGCTCTCAGAAAACAATTTTTGCAGCATGCTCCGTAGCTGAGGGGAGGAGAATGAAGTGCTCGCACCTGCCTTCATCTTTGAAACATTCCAGGTCACCCCCAACAAAGGCTGAGAAAAGGGAATGAAAAACTAAGCCTGTTGCCTGTCTGTTGACTGGAATGTCAGCGTATTTTTCCAACATATTTGTACCAGGAGCTGGGAAGCCCTTGTTGGCATGGATAGGGTAAGGCAGAAAGAGAAGCGGGAAGTATAAAGAACAGCATATTTTCTGTGTTTGCCTGTGGGCTATTGGGCCCACAGTATTAGCAGGGTCAGGAAATGTCCCAGGGCTGGCTTGAGGAATAAGGTTCTGAGGGAACAACAGTAAAGCCTGACCCAGTGATACCCAAATACTTGCCGTCATCATCTGAGAGCTCCTGCACTGACTCTGGTGTCGAACAGCTGCTCTCTGTGTTCTGGCTATGGTTGGATGGCTGGTCGCTGGTTTTGCGGCGCCTGCAGTCTTTGGCAGACCTCTGGATAAAATGGGGATTAAAAGAGGCTTGGTCACTGTCAAATCGAAGACTCTTGTGTTTGGTTTTAAACAAAATAATTCAGGGTGCTGGGAAATATCTGTGAGATTGCAAAGTTTGATTGCTTTCTCAGCAACTCCTAGTAGATGGACTCATGGCAGCTACTTAAACGTATTTTATGCCCTGTGCAGAAGCATTTTCTGAAGTGATAACATCCCTAAGACACCCCATCCAAATTATTTTTGTAGCTTTAACTGACATATACTACTGATGAGCTTTATAGTTCTTTTCTGAGTTGTACATCTACCAACCAGGTACGTAACAGAAAGGACAAAAAGAATAAAAATACAGAATAAAAATTCCTGGGGAAGACTTCTCAAAAGGTGCCTGAAGTATTTAAACATCACAGAACTTTTATGCCCAACTTCTTGATGCACTTTGGAAAGTTTCTCCCTACCTCTCAGATGGGAAAACCAAGCATGTTGATTCAAACTTCTCACTGGAGGATCTGTAAAGCAGTTATGAACCTCAACTTTGCCATTGTTTCAGAGACATTCAGATTCGGGGTATTATAAAATAAAAGACTATGTACACAGTAAGATACGAGTTCTTCAGTGTAATATGGGCTATGCAGTTCTGTATTTACGAAGTGTTTCATGAATGACATACGTTACTCCAAAGATGAATGCAATGTTTAATGAACACGCATTGTTCATTAATGCAATGTTTAATCCCTGTTTAAGGGAAAGGATAGAGAGAAGTTTCTTGTCTTGTCTAAAAGGAAGTGATAAAGGCAGATAGCGAAGACCAAAAATGAAGTTGCAGGATCTCAGCTATGTACTCCAAAACATTGCTCACACCCTTGCTATGGGAAGTTTTCTGCTTTGGAAACACTGAACAGTGAAGCTCAGCTCAGTCATGTGCAAAACCCAGTATGAATCACTGTCACTAACATGGGTCGAAGAAAAATGCCGAAACAGATAGGATACATCAACCAAGAATCATAATTATTTGGAGTTAACAATAGTACAATGTTGCAGGTCTAGAGTCATAAGCTATATTATCCCAAATTAAACCTTTCAGCCTATGCTGTGCTTACATAAAAATGCTGCAGAAAAAGGCTGTGTATCTAAACAATCATAAAGAATATTCTATTCCCTAAACCAGGCTTTTTACCTTGTGTCGCGTAATTTGATTGTTTATGCATGTTGTTTTGTGGTTTGACATCCTTGTGGATAACTGTCTTTCCATTGTCTGAAGTATTCCATTCTTCTCATATTGGGCAATGTCGTTCAAAGGATCCCAAGGTCTTAAACTTTAGAGACCAAAGGAAAAAAAACATCAGAAAAGCAAGAATCCCGTACCAGGTGTGTTAATGAGCAATACACTAACTCTGCATGCATCAGGGCAGGCACCCATCTCTGACAGTAACCAGAGTTTCCACAGATGTAGTGTGAGGACTAACAGACACTTCCCTTTACATTCACAGTTCCTAGCAATAAATGAGGGAGGTTCAGTCTCCGGAGGCCTCACCCTTCTTGCCAGAGGATGAGAGACATTTGTCAGCTCTGCTTGTACAGTGCAGAAAATCTCTGCAAAATGATTCCACGCTTGATTGCAGCAATAGGGATTTCTACCAATGGCATAGCAGATTTTCCATTGCCAAGCCCTCATTTCCAGCTATTCCCAATTAGTATCAGGAATATGTATTCTAATAGTGACATAGAGCTCAGAAAGAGCAAGCCAGGGCATAGGATGGGGAACAACAGGACTGGAATTGCAGGTCTGTAACCTTGCTTTGCACCCCCGAGAATTCAGCAAGTGAGGCCTGTTCACAATCCCCACTCCACCACTCACTCCTCGTATTTGTAGTGCCATTCGTTAGTCGTGGCGTCATGCCGGAAGAGCAGCGGCTTCCATTCTGTGCCGTTCTCTCTCCGCTCCCGGGCAGCATTCCTCTGCTCCTCTTCTAGCACGAATTTTTCTTGCGTTGCCCTGTTTTGATCACCTTTGTTTATTGCACTGGTAACGTGCTGCCAAAGCCTAGGAATGAACAGGGAAGCAAGTTAAACCACCTTAAAACCAACAATGTATTCTGCCAGCTCGAACCTTAGAATTGGCGATTTTCTGGTCTATTGGTACTCCAGAGGAACTATAAATAAAAGGAACGTTATAAGAATGGCAACACTGAATGCTGTATACAATGATCTGCTGAAGAACAGGGGAAGTTTCCCTTAGATAACATCACCTACAATGTTCATTAAAATCTTCAGTGCTGTCTAAGATAGTTATACTCAATTCATGGAGGTCAGTGGCCTATTCAGAAGTGACTGGTCTATAATGGAGAGTTTGTGATCTTCCTTGCCCTTTCAATCATTAATGTTTTGGAGACTTTGTATTAATATCTACCTTTGAAACATAGGCTTTGTATTTGAAACTTAGAAGCACTGGGAAACAAATTCATGTGTATGGCTTGCAGCTGCACATGTAATGGTGTACTTCTATACCAGGTTAGCAACCAGGTCTGTAGGAAGCTAATGCAGTCTGCAAGAAATGGAGATGTACTTGCGCTCACAAGCTGCAAGCACGAACACAGGCCTTCCCTAGCACTTGTTTTCAGCTGCCAAAAGATACACGATCTGTTACCTGGTGTCTCACTAAGCCTCCGCCTGGAGGAGAGGATCTAGTTTTTACAAGAGAAAAATCATCACTTTTTTTTTTACTGTAGCCGAGCTGTGATAGGCCTCTCCACAGTTCCTCTAATCAGAGCATTCTAATCTTCATTTCAGACTGGAAGTACTTCTGAGATTAGCAGCTAGCCCTCCCAAAACATTACCCAGTGGTTTAGTGGTTAGAATAGGCACTGGAGATCAAGGCTGTTCCAGTGATCCCAGCTCCACAAAACATCAGTCCTCCATTTAGAAGATGAATAAATTACTCCATTTAATTTGGAGCTTGCTGTGAAACTCTTAACTTCAAAAGGATGCCAATGCTTTCATTATATTTCTATCATCATGTGGTAACACAACACTTCCGAAAAATGCAGTCTCTTGGATAATTACCTAAAGACGGAGGAACACTTTCCTGTCCTTTCTGACAAGTCACTCTCATTTTCCTGTGTATGGATCTTTTCTCCCAGAAACAAAGGCAGGAAACTCAGTCTAAACTCAAAGTGATGGGGGTGGGGGAGGGAGGAGTGAAAATAACAACCTGAGAAAATACAGTGGTGGTGTAAAAAGACAGTCCTAAGGAATGAGGTGGAGTAAAGAGCAAGTCTTCTATTTCTAAGGACCTTAGAGGGACATGCACAAAATCATTTGACAAGGGCAAATTACTCTATCAAGATCTGCATGTGTCAGACAAGGAGACCCTCCATGGTGAGCTGCATAATGGTATGAGTGTCAGAGACTCTTCAGCACTTGTGGAGATAGGTGATTTTCAGCACTGCAGGAAAGACTATGCAATTTAGGCAGAACATAACCTGGATTAGATGGTAATTTATTCATGCAACTGTCAGCGTAATAAGGAGCTCGGTGGAATGTCTCTTAGGGATGTCTAGATATTTTCCATTTCCCTCCTTCCCCTGGATGCATGTATCATTACTGATCTCTGCTGCGGCAGAGGGATTCGGCTCTGGCAGTGCTGTGGTAAATAGAGAAATGGTGATTCTCTGTCCAGAAGACCAAGATTTTCCATCTCCTTTAAAAGAATCTTCTTAGAAGATTAATAGAGACACATGCTGCAGCCTGCTCTGCTCTGTGGCAACTGCATGAATATAAGTTAAAAATACAGACTTTATTGCCTATAATGTCCACTGCTGGCCAGAACAAACTAAATGTTCCTGGTTTTTTATTTTCGTGCAATCTCTTTCTTTACCCATAAAAAGGGGAATCTTCTTAGTGTGATTTAATGCAACACCAAAATTAGATGCCCACAGAGAAGTGGTCAATGTAATGCAGAGCCAGGCAGCAAACTGCTTGGAATGTTAGCTAGAACTCGCTAACCATATTAGTGAGATGGCAGCACTAGTTGGTTTGAAGCCAGTGCCACATGAAGTTGCTCTAGCTGTTCTTGCTCAAGAATTGTCCTGAGGACACTCACTGCATCATGTAGTCATTCATTCCATTTCCTAAGTATTGTGCCAGGACTATATTTATAGTTAATCTAGATTACCCTAAAAAAACTGGTGCAGACTTCATTGGAGATCTCATCTGAGATTATGAGGCAGGGTTAAATATATTTTTAATTACATTCTCTCATAAAATCCTATTATGCAGTTCAAACTACTGCTCTGCTCATGCCAGGGCTTTCCCCGTGATTCCTGCATCTAGTTTAGGAACTTGTGGTTGAAACAACCCTTCTTAACAAGACATTCAACCTCAGATTGACATCTTGCCCTTCCATAAAATGTTCCAGCAGTTAGAAAGATTCTGTTTGTGATGTCTGGAGTCCAGAGAGACTTGTTATTTTAGAAGATAAAATGTAGGCTCCACTATTTCTCAGCCCAGCTCCTTGGTTATTTCAGAGTTATACTTCATGGAAATACCCCAGAGTTAATAAACTGGAGAAAAAAGAGGTAAATGGCTGGGTAATATGTGCAGGCAAAGCAGGTCTCTGTCCTTTCAGGACTGTGCTGAGGAACTGGAACCTTCTCATCAGAGCCCCACTTCCAGCAGGGAAGCGGCAGCAAGATGTTCCTAGAGCTCCTTACCTCTCTGACTCAAAGTCAGTCTGCTCCTCAAACAGCACAATATGGCGCTTCAGTCTCTGCCTTCGTACTTCACTGGTTGGGTTCCAGAACATTTCCACATTCCCATTTTTCAATTCATTTATATGCACTTCCCCATCCTGAGAAGGAAAATTAAGTGGAAAGGTTAATGACAATCAGAAACACACAGCAGAAAATAATCCTGACAAACGGAAGCTGCTTCCTGATGATGATCAGGGATAGGGCTTGCTTAGAAGGCTTCTATCCTCCTCTACCCCATTAAATCTCACTGAAGTTTCTAAAATGAATGAGGCAAGGCATTCCTGTAAACACTAGCTGAATTAATCAGAAGACAATTAGAAAGGGACCTGGTCCCTTCTGTTATTCTTGTCCCTAGACAAGGGTACTCAAAGAAGTCTTAAGATGCTCTTCTTTCCCCACTGTTCCTCCCAGGCGCCAGCCAGCACATATGAACAAGACCCCTAGTTCCTTTTCTAGTCTATCTTCTATTCCTCAATGCTGAAATTTCATGCAGAGCCCACTGAAATACCATCCTCTCTAGAAAGGAGAGCTAAAGCCGAGATACTCATCATTATTTTTAATTCTTTTTTTATTTTCAGTTTAGCCAGGTTTTTCTATTATTGCTCCTGAATTTCATTTAGCACTTCAAAATGCCCAGGAGTCTTTCACCCTTATTCCTTGCTAGTTTATTTGGTGACCAACTATTAAGCAGCAATTTTCCAGTGTGAGGTTGGCTAGACAATATTGCTATGTCCCTGCTCAACTACGCTGCTTCCCAGCCTTGCTCACAGAGGCAGAAATGCCCCAGAGCCAGACCAAGTAGTTTACAGAGTTTACTGTGAGTGGAATGAACGAGGCGATTACAGCTGCTGAAACAGCATGTGCAGCTGGTGCCATTCAGCTGCCTGGACACAGTATGAGCATCATGAAAACCTTATTTAGGTCATGGCTATTGGCTTTACCTGTTGCTGCCTAATTTCTTTGCATACCAGGTGCTGCATTACTTCCCCTGCCACAGTCCCTGATGCATGTCTCAAAGTCCACTTCTCACATCTTCAGCTGTGAAACTCCTTCAAATCTAAGGGACTCTCATCCCTCCTCAAAGTCTTCCTAGGAATTTTCTCTGCCATGTCCTAAGGTGCCAGTTCCAGGACAGACCTCAGGTCCCCAAGAGACCCCAGATATGGATAGGAGGCGCCAGACAGGCATTACCAAACTTCACTGTGTGCATCTCTAAGGGGCATATATAAAAGCCTTCAGCTGCTGCTTTGGTCCTGGGGCTGAGAATCATTGGGATTTGCTTCCCTTCTTTATTCAGGTGGGTTTTCAGGTCCTGAGGCAGAGAGTTAGCCTTTCAGCTGTGAGCATTTTTGTCAGGAAATTCCCTCAGGTCACAGATCAGCTGTCAGGAAACCAGATGGGACAGAGAAAGCCTGCAGAGCTCAGGAGACCAGACCAATACTCTCAGAGGGGAGAAGGAGAAGAACAAACAACATCCTTACTGCTGCTGCAGCTGCACAGCAGCTATTCTATCCACAGCAAATAACTGCAGACAGCGGCTTATGGAGCCATCCTTTCAAAGCCATTTAACTTCTTTTATACATCATTCTAATTTTGTGCACCACAAACAACCAGCACAAAGAACAAGGGAGGAATAAATTACTTTCAGGCTGATAAAACCCAAACAAAGCAGACTGGAAGCTGAGCAACACACAGCCCTGTGGCTCAGTGCCCCAGGGGAGCCACTCGATTACATGCTCTTGTGGATGGTGTTCACAGGACCCACCACAGACAAAGTACTCAACAGCTCAGCATAACTCAGAATTGCCAAGGCTTATCCTGCAGGAAAGTGAGCTTGGAATGGAAAAGCTACCCAGGCACAAGGAGCAAATCTCCTTGTATATGCCTAGAAAGGGCAAATCTCCAAATTTCAAAATGGCCATTAGCTTTTTATGTAAAAAGAAAGATTATCTCTGGGGAGGAGTTCAGTACCAAAGGCTACACTGTGGTTAGGACCTCATTGTAGAAAGGGGTTTATCCAGGCACATTTCACTTGACCTACTCTAAATACCTCCTTTAGGATGAGACAGATCTTGTCTCAGAAGTGACAATTTCTATGGGCTGGAAAGGGAGCACAGGTCAACTATAATGAAGATGTAGATGTCTAAATGTAGCTGAGATAAACACTGAAGTGTCCAGCCCAAAGCCAGGGCTCACTGCTTTTACCTGGGGTACCAGGAGTTCCCAACCAAAACTCTAGACCAGATTCTTCATCATGCAACTTTATTCTTGCTGGATTTCAGTTTGCGGATATTTTTGAGTGATTCTCTTGAGGATGCTTGGTATGCAAAGGTGCTAGCTGCTCCGCTGACTGGTCTCAGCTGTCTGTACAGATGGATCCTCACTCTGTCCTCTACCTCATGAACAGAAGAATAACTGTCTTCTATCATTAAGGTTTGGTGTGAAAATAATCCATTTAAACCCCTGTGAAGTTCCTCCCTGATACTGCTGTAGCTGTGGAAGTATTGAATGCATCAAGGCAAAAGGAAGCCTCATGATTTTCACAGTCACACACAAGACACACTATGTCTCCTGCCATCAGAGTTTGTCCTGAGTCTGAGACCCTAAATACAGAGCCACTGGCTCTGATGGAAACCCTCCTCACCATTCCCAGCTTTGTCGCAGGCTCTAGGAGTGCAAGTGTTACTAACATTGCGAGTGGCTGGGACTTTTAAAGTATAAATGAGCTTGAGGTGTGGCCAGAAAGCTCTGCTCTCCCACAGTCCCTGGGGATGTCAGGAAGAGGTAGGAAACTGGCCATCTGCAGCTCCCACTCAGGGAGCCTGCCAGGGGCTGCCAGCCCTCACACACACCCTGCTGCCACACACACTTGAACTGCCAGTAACTTTGATGATTGCACGTTACCCAGTGTCCATTGAGAGTCGCTAACACTTCTTCTCCTGATTTAATCTTCCCAGAGATTTGATTAATGCTCGCGCTGCCACCGAAGAAGGGCTGTCAGGGGAGAATAGAAATAGAAAATATGATCAGTCTGGTGACAAATAGAAGGGAGCCAAACACAGTGATGCAGCAGGAGGGGAGAAAAGTGCAACCTGCTTGATTTCCAGTATTTGTGGTAAAAGGCAGAAGGAATCCTAACATGGATTTTGACTGTCTAGCATTGTACCCTCCTCCTTTTGTTTACAATGTCAAAATCACTGTAGGAGCTGCAGGAAGAGAGATAAGCCTTCGGATGCAAGATCTTGCCTTCATTGCAGATACACTTATTGTCAGCTAGACATCTGAATAAGTGTTATGTGGGCAAGCCCTTCTCATTGTCTCAATCGCACTAGTTTGCACCCTTATACTTGCAGGCAAAGAAAATCATCAGCACTAATGCAGTTGGTGACATCTCCTGCTTATGGAAAAGCAACAGCAGTGTGGCACTGCTGACGGCTGCGTCTGTGTGAAGGTTCCAGTGTGAAGAAGCTTTTGTCATCAGCAAACAAAAAACCAAAAAGGGTATTTCCAGAGTCAGAGAAAAGATTCCCAGAACAATAGAAAATTCCCCTCACCTCCTCCTGCCAAACACAGGAAACAGCAGTGATAGAGTGACCAGCTCTTCCATTCAGACCACACAACATTTTTTCAGACATTTTAGCAGTTACTTTCCAATAATGTTTGTGCAGAGGAACCTTTTTTTTTTTTAATAACAATATAACCCCAAATTTCCCAACACACCCATGGAAAAAAAATAATGAGTATCTCAAGTATCAAGGTATCCAATCCAGCTGAAAACGGGTACATATCCAAATTAATAACAAAGTTACGAGGTTTACCTTTAACTTCTCACAAAAAAAAAAGGTGGCTAAGACCTATTCAAAGCCATGCACATAACTAAGCCAACAGGGACTTTTCTAGGTCATGTTGGGACTAAGTGTATTGTTTTCAAGCCAGAAAAGAAGGGTCTGCATTTTAAGCCCCAAAGTGTTTGTAGGTTTAAGATGACACTGACTGAAGTCAGGAAAACACTCCATTGGCCCCGACACAATACATCAGGTCTATGGGAAGAACAGGCTTTAAAGACAAGTATATGCAAATGTCAAGGAACGTACATGAGGCAACAGTTCACTTTGTAAGGGCAAATAAAACCAGAAAATTATTATTGCCCCCAGCAAAACACAGAAAACCAGACAAAAGTCTGGAAAAGACTCTCCTAACTCCAGTAACCTCTCACATTTATGTTGGCTAAGGCTGCAGCTTTCAAGTCCTGCACATTCTCAGTTCTTCCATCTTTTATTTTATGCCCAGGCAAGGAATTATTTGTTGGAACAGAAAAGAAACGGATGCTCCTTAAAAAGCAAGTTAACTGTACAATAAAAGTTACAGGTCATCACTCTTCCTCCCAGATTTTAATACATAGAACTAAAGGAGTGCTTAAAGATGTCTCCATTTTAGCTGCATACCATAGATTTGCATCACCAGGGTTTCTAGGGGAGGGAACAGCTTCTTGATCAAGTCAGTACAAGGCAATGACAGTGTAGCTTGTCAGTGTGATAGCCATGTAAAATTAACTGCCTGAAAATGGGCTCTTACCCCATCATCAAGGCAAGGTGCCATAGTCTTGAGAAACGCAAGGTACAGCTCATTACCTCCAAGGTAAGAGTATGTATGCGATAGCTATTGGAGAGCTACACTGAAGAACCACATCCTAAGCTGACTCAAAGTGGTTCATATTTTGCAAGCAAAAATAATTGCACCTGTCTAAACACAAACCACACTGTCTTTGGCAAACATTCAGAACAGAGTTTGGCCAGTAGTCAGCTGGCTGGTAGTGAAGAAGTCCTGTAAAACTTGGGCTTCCTGGGTTCTAATCTGTTGTGCTAGGCAAAACTGACTGCAGGATAATGCCTCCTGTTTGGTACGCCACCCCATGGTGCATGCATACATTGCTGATACATAAGTGATGTGTATGATCAAATCTTTCCTGGAGTGCAGGGGCAAGCCTGAGATGCATTCAAAATTGGGGCCAGCATGTTTCTTACCTTTAGCTTGAATTCCAGTTCTGCCCTGTGGTTAGTTTTCTCACAGTCGATGGTAACTTTCCCTCCAAGCTCCATTGTCATGGTACCATATAGAAGTCCTGACAGGGAAAAATGAGACATAAGAGAGGCTCTAATGTAAGCGATCTGCTTCCTCAACTCACAGTGGCTCTCACTGACATGCTGTGAAATTTCCTACTTGGCTTGAAGTTTTGAAAAGACAGAAACCAACGTTTCTAGGAAATGTCTATTTACTACAAGCATGAAGAATCCTCCCCCAAGTCCATACTCTCCATTTATTACACCAGCTAGGAAGCAGCTTGACTCGCGGGTGCTGATAACGCATCTGTGGTAAGCTGAAAGTGGGAAAGCAAAAATAAGGAAAGTTGTGCTCAGCCACTTCAATTATACTAGTGTTTAAACAGACCCAGTTGCTTCACACAAGGTGGACGGAACAGGTTGGAGCTGTAATGGGATTCAGAAGAATCTGGGAGACTGGCAGTCATGTAGGGGACTCCTTTTTACATATGCTTACCATCTTCTCAAACAGTTATTTCCAGTACGAAAAAGAATGGCAAGAAAAAGATTTGTGCACAGGACTACTTCACAGAGGGAGTGATTTACAGAAGCCATTGTTTTCAGTTAGTTAGCACCTCCACAAATATTAACTTAGAGTTCAACGTGCCAAAATAAAAACTACTCAAAAGCTGAAATTGGATCAAAGTGCTCAGGAAGTGATTTTATCACTGTGGTTGAAATGTCATCAGCACTTAGCTTCCTAAGGAGGTAGGCAAAGTTACAGCAGTGAATCACAGCCACTCCCTAGTCTCAGTGCACACTTAGCTCAACACAGCAAAGCTGCATGGTAACTCAGCCTCACTGAGGCAGCTCATACACTGAGGAATATCATTATTAGAGTAATAAAGAAATCAGAAGAGAAGACAGGAATTTCCTTTACTCTCAAAAGACCAAAAAATATGTGAAACAATTTCAGTGTTAACATCAGAAAACCTTTTTATCAAAAGGTTAAAAATGTCCTCATATTCTTTCCATCTTCACTTTATCTGCAGTGCATATATGCAGTATATTTGTGTTTCTACATAGTGTTAAAACCAACTTAGATGGGCCTAATTCTGTTCTCAGCTCTGTGCAGACAAATCAAAAAGACTTCAGTGAGGATCACCAGTCTTCTGAGCGCTATGACTCATGTGGAGCAACTGCTCCCTGGAATTACCAGTCCCTGTGGTGCCCTGGGTTTTTTTGAGAGGAAAGAAGAGAGCCAGTGCAATGT
This sequence comes from Coracopsis vasa, assembly GCA_026283785.1. NCBI lineage: Eukaryota > Metazoa > Chordata > Aves > Psittaciformes > Psittacidae > Coracopsis > Coracopsis vasa. The sequence continues at coordinate 26,595 of JANHGB010052869.1, forward strand.
TAGTCAATCAGATACCATTATATTATTCTTTCTGTTTGCTTCCTGTTTGAACACTCATAACTTACCTTTACAGTGGGCATATGGCATAGTAATTATATAATCTTCTCCCCTGTTTAGAAACATAAGCTTTGCTTTTCCATCCAACAGTGCAGAAAGTGAGTTACCTAGAATTTAAAAGAACAATTACATATCTATTAAAAAATGCATTTTTCACTTAGTCACTCATCCTACTTTAGATAAACATTTCCTTTTAAATGTAGGTGATGAAAGAACAGATATGAAATGCTAATTCTTCAGGACCCTGCAAATCATTTACTGTTGGAGGCAGGCAGTTCTAATAAACTCTCTGCTGTATGGCTCATATTTGTCCTGGCATTTAACCCCTACTGCAGAAAGGCCAATAGATTAAATAAGTCATTAGGGGGATGCATATAGCAATTCCAGTGCTTAGAAGTTTTTCAGGTCCCTTTGTGCTCACAGCTTTTCTGATTGTATATTGTACCATGACAATCCCATATAGCAAATAAAATTGCCAGGGCAGCAACGACAATTTACAAGTGTTTCAGCAAATACATTTACCAGAGGATAGTACTGAGGAGGTGTTTGTCTAAACAAAAAATCTATTTCAAACAGCAACACCGTTTCATGGCCTGCAGCTGTGCTGTCTCCATTGAGATTAGGAGATTCCAGGACATTTTGAAGCCCTAAGGTTGAACTGTCAGAAATCTGGGAGCTAGATAAATTGTTATATTTATACAGAGACGCTTGCAAAAGTCAGTTGGATCATCAGATAGCTATAAAATGACTCATCCATGAGCATATGCAAAGCAGTCTGACAACCAATTGCGCATACATTTTCAGGAACGTTTGCTTTCTGAAAACCAGGTTTTTAAAGCTATTTGATTTTTTAATCCTATTTATTTATTTATTTAACATCAGTGTGATCTCCCACTGAAATGGCAGAAATAGGGAAAAACCAGAAGAGCCAAGACAAGCAATTACGGTGGTTGACCTCTTATGCATTTCTTTGTTCTTAACTCCCAGCACACTCAGGAGTGATTGAAAGACAAACCAAAACCAATGCCATGATACTACCTGGAAGATGCCTAGGCTTAATGCCTTACCATAAAACTTGGACTTAGCTAGAATGCTGCCAGTTATGCAGAATCCGTCCTTCCTATTGCTGACGTGAAAAGCTGACACTGGTGGATGATGGGAGACCTAGAAGAAAAATAGGCACAGGTCATTTACAGCAGTCTTTACAGGCTAAGCAGAGCAGTGGGTGCATACATAGCCTCACACAGTGTTACACATGCCCTAGGTAAAGTGCAAGACAGAGGACACAGGACTGACCAGAGTCCTCTAAGCCGTACAATTAACCAAAATGGTAAAGAAGGAATATTATATGTGAGACCATTATATATGAGAACATTATATAAGCAAACTTTCTTCCCTGTCCCGTATTTTCTTGTCCTCACGCATTTGAGATCACTTTAGCCCAACAGGCACACTGTCAGATTTTCAACATAATAAATGACAGTGCAGAACTTTTTGGCAGCATTTGAATAACTTCAATAAAATGGATGCTATGGCTGAAATTATACAAGGCAAAATAAAAATCCTCTGATTAAATAGGAAAAAAACGCATGTGAAACAGGGAGTCCCTATACCAAAGTCCAGATGGTCCTCAGTTCCCTTTATTAACACTGTAAATCCCAAACTAAATTTTGTCAGGCCAGATTACTTGTGAACTTTGCCCTTCATTTATCCCCTAAGACATAGAGATAAGCCCTTAATTCACTTCTATTAAAATCATTATAAAAAGTTTAGCAATAAAGGAAGGTAGGATCTGGTTATGTGTTTTATGCTGCTTTTGACAGAGGCAACACAAACCATGTTTTATTAAAAATAAGAAAACAGTAGGGCAGAATACAATAGAAAAGGTCTTTATTGAAAAGACTGATGTTATATAGGGGAGACTTGTTTTTACAGTCTTGAGTGCCCACCAAAGCTTGCATGATATCTGTCAATCTAAAAAGAAAAAAGATTAGCAGCTGGTTTACCCAATGTCCCACTCTGGATGCTTACACAAAACTCCAAGTTCCTCTCCTAGGTGAGATGAGGAGCATGCTCCTATGCATGGGTGTGCAAGCAGGCTGCTGTTTGCAACACCTGAGCATCCAAATAAAGCAATTTACCTGTTCTGCTATGTAAAATGTATGACTGTTCGTCTGAGGGTGAAACCAACAGCAGCGAAATGTTTCTCCCAGAATAGGGTTGTATGGCTTTTTTATTCCCTGAAAAACAAAGCAAACAAAACCTGCTACAAATGAAGACTTGCAATCCAACTCTACAGAGATGGCAACAAAACAGCATAATTATTTTTCTCTCCTGATGTTTTAAACTAATTCAATCACAAGAATAAAACCTGAAGAACCAATTATATATATCCTCTTAATCTAATCTTTTAATCTAAAGACCAAAAGTCAAAATCCAGACAGTGCTCTGATATTTCATTCTGTGGATTGGTTTTTTTTTTTTCTCTAAGAAC
>JANHGB010052871.1:9580-81619 GCA_026283785.1 Coracopsis vasa
GTGGCCCTCCTCTGGACTTGTTCCAACAGTTCCATGTCCTTTTTATGTTGAGGACACCAGAACTGCACACAATACTCGAAGTGAGGTCTCAGGAGAGCAGAGTAGAGGGGCAGGATCACCTCCTTCGACCTGCTGGGCATGCACCTTTTGATGCAGCCCAGGATACGGTTGGCTTTCTGGGCTGCGAGCGCACACTGCCAGCTCATGTTCATTTTCTCATCAACCAATGTTTACCCATGTAAAAAGGTGGAAATGCAGGGCTCAGCAAAGGTCTTCCATACCTTATCTTTCACTGACACTTGTTAAAATTAAACATCATTTCTTGAATAGGGTAACAGCAACAAGTAAGCTACTCCAAGCTACTTCTTCAATCTAGTTTTTGTTTAGATCAACCAAAACAATACATTTAATCTAATTTTCTAGTTTCAAAGGCATATCTGTTTTCCAAATAATATTGGTTTTTTGGGGGGAAATGGTGGCCAGGATAAATAATGACATGAAAGTGCCCCATAATGCCATGGAACACATGAACAAAGACTCATGAACAATACATAATTAACAATTAAATACTGTTACCTTTTAAGATTCTAATTGGTTGTTTATATTTAATAATGTTTTAGAAATCCTTACCTCACACCATTCTATCTTTACATCAGGGCTGTTGCTGAGCTTCCAGAAAAAGGCCTTAACATTATAATCCTTCACTTCTGCACCAAAAAGTGCCTGTGTGGCTGCATAGAACTTTTCATAGTCTATCTCATCTGCATGGGAGGAACAACATCCAGAGAGTTAGAACCTGGCAAGCTACAGCTTCCTTCCTTATTCTCCCTACCTACTGATTTATTTCTCCTTCAATATCAACAGCATGTCAGTTCTAGCTCCTCATACTGTATTCAGCGAGGTATTTTGCAAAACAACAGAAAGTCTTTATGTTCAGTCTTTTAAAAACTACCTGATTTGCAATGCATGACAGGAAACAGATAAAAGAACAGGTGACAAATTCTTACCTCTGCTTTCTACCCTTACTTTCACACCATGATTCTGATATGTTGTTCTGAACCTAAATGGTGTCTGGCATAAAGTTTATCCTTTCATGCAACAATAGGCACTTGCATTGAGTAAAACAAACCTTTGCCCTCATTACTTATAATTAAGCAACAGGTTTTACATAATTCATTGGGTTTGTGTTTTTACAGATCAGTAGAAACATTGCATCGTGCTAACTTGTATATGTGCCAGCTTCAACAATTGTATTTTGTGAACAGTAACCATAGCATTATAATTTGACCTGAATCCTAACAGAAGGATAAAATCATTCTCATAGTTCAATATGCCTGTTTCTTGCAAAAATCAGTAAGTCACAGTTTGAACATTAATTTGAGATCTTTCTTATAGTCTTGCCTCATACCTTCTCTCCATATGAAAATTACACTTTTCCATCAAAAGAAAGTATCTCTTACCATCGTCTTTAATATACAAGCCTAATTTCTCCTTTGTCTTCTGGGCTACCAGTTTTTCAACTAGTTTCTGAAACTCCTTCACAGCATCCTTGAAATCCAGCAATTCAGGAGCACAGCAACTCTCCTTATCAGAATCTTTCTCAGACATCCTTTATTAACAGAAGACAAGGTAGATAGAAGACGGTAAGAGGGAGAGATCTTCTTACAGCCTGGTCCAAGCCATTTTCCACTCCTTAAGATCTCACATAAGTTCATACAAGAAGCAACTGCATTACAGGTGTACCAAGCATATAAAAAGAGGTGACTCAAGCTGGCACCTTAAGCTGGCAAACATAGTATGAACTGTTGATGTCACAACCCCTATTATGTCACAGAATTCTACTGGCCCTAGGTTACGACCAAGGATCACTAATAACCTGTCAAGTGAGATTATATCATGGGCATCTCATGCAACTGGTGGTTAAACAGGCATGAACTTTCTCACTTTCAGAGACTGACAAGGATTTCATCAGGGTTCAATTCTGCTGTATCAGGCATCCCATCAGCAACATGAGAGCACATTCTCCAGTAACAAAGCACCTTTGAGACTAGCTATTGCAACTTTATCTTATCTTTCAGACTTTTGTATGCAGTGAGGGGGAAGGACAATTATACCAGTTATCTCTAAGTTTCATATTGTTTTCTTATGCTTTAGATTATTTTCAAGTTTTCTACCAAAGGCTGTGCATCAGCTAACGCAGTTAGGAACAACTGCAACTGCATATTCCCTTGGATCCACAAATCATCTGGTGAAGAATGACAGAGCCAATTCTCTGTTTAGATATGCTCTGTGACAGGAAACTGAGACCAGCCTGATGGTACTCTAGTATGTGCTACTGCTGCAAGGCTCAGCCAGGAAACTTGATCTAGGTGGGCATGTCTGGTTTTGTAGTAGCATTTTACGAGGGATATTAAGTTATGAATCAGTATTCATATAGTACAAAGAGGTCAAAGACATCCAATTCAAACAAAAAAGCACAAGAAAAGCACTTTTTGACAGTTCTTGGAAGTAACATTTAATGTTTGCTTCCTTAGTCAATCTCAATTTCTTGAATATATGCCTTCTTGACCTCAACTCTATTCAAAATTCCTACCCAATGAACAAGAACTTCCAACCGAGAAAAAAATTACCCTACAGAAACATTTTTAATTGTATAAATCATTACAATAGAGATTGCAAAAAATCCAGTTATGGAGTGGTAGAGCTTTAGTTATTTTCAGCTGTCCAATTGCCTCCCCCTTAAACTCTTACAGCCAATCAAATTCCTTTACTTTTTTTGCTTAACTTCCAGTCAAGTTACTATTTATTTTTTTTCTCCTAACAAACAACTAATGAGCCCAGAAATTAAGGGTTAGCTCTTAACATGTGCCAATCCAAAGCTCAGCTGTATGGCTTACATGGTTTCTGTTTTGAAAAGGTTCTGCATTTAACTTGCACCTAAATTCAGTCAGGATCATAAAATCAGAATACTATATCAAAGTACCATTCTGTTTTTTGTTCTTGGGGTATACTTAAACAAAAGCAGGATGGTGTTATTCAGAAAGCAAAACTGCAGCTACCACTTTCTTTTGAAAGTGGCAGCCCAGAGCACTCACTAACTAATCAAAATTGCTTGACAGTCCACCCAATGTCTTGAGATCAAACATGATTTTTGCCTTACAAAAGCACCAGTTCCTGTGTTATATCTGTGTTACCTTTCTATACCACAGCATCTTAATTTTTTCACTGAATAGTGGAAACCTAAGGTATCCAACCGGCGTGTTGGAAAAGTGGATTTATTTTTCCTCTGAAAATAAAGAAAAAGAAAGAAAAGCTGAAAGAAAATTAAATCCAAACCTATCCTCTGAATGAGTAATACAGTGACTACTGAAGAAACGGCAATACCAGCTCTTGTGAGAATATTCTAAAGAATTAAGCTTCATTCATTCCTTGGAAAGGAATGATTTAAAAAGCTTTCTTCAAAGAATAGTTCAGTGCAGCAACTTTTAAGGAAGCATTTTCCTGAAAAAACAGGTGCTTGAAAGAGAAATTCTATGGTTTGCACCTGTGATCATCAGTAGTCTTCTACTGAGTAAACTGTCACAGGTTTTTTAAAAAAGGCTTTAAGTATTGGTAATTAGTATGTTAATTACTTTGGATCATGTTATAATCACAGATTCTCTGCATATGGAAGCTAGTTATCTTGATCAGGGTTCTGGATTCTATGCTACACCTCAGATGATCAACATTTAGTTCCAAACCCTTTACTGAATCTGACCCTTTATTCTTGATAACATTTTGCAAATTGTAAAGGCTTGCCATTTCTTGACGCTGCCATCTGAGGCAGTGCATTCTACTGTGAAGTCAGAACTGTTCTTGTCTTGGCTCTGCCATTTCTTCTTTCTTGGTAAACTTATCAGGTTGCTAAAAACTACCTGTAACACAGGAGCAACATCCCAACCTGGAATGAATTCCTTTGTAGTATTACTAATCCTTATAAGTTAATGTCCACATTTTATGTGTGCCATATCTGCAGTTTCTTTTTTATCACTGCACTATGCTGACATTAAATTCTGGCACCTTTCTGTTTGTCATGCTATTCTCACATCTGTGCATTACATGAGTATTATTGACATAATAAGTATAACTGAACTGTAATTGAAAATGAATAAAACTGTTCATGGTATTAGCAGTGAAATGCATTTACATTTGTTCACTCATCTAGCAGTTAATGAAGTCATTAATTCATATTCATTACACAATCACAAATTTCTGTGATCAACGAAACTCTGAAGTACTTCAGAGAAGCACATCAGTGATAATGAGCAGAGGCTGGTATCTCCTGCAATTACAAAAAAGTGGAGCTCATGAAGAAATCACAAAAAACCTTGTCCCTCACCAAGGTAATTTACATAATCCTGGATTATTTTCATTTTTATACCAGTGCAGATAGTAGTGCTTTATTAAGCGTATGATTAAGTTTGGGATGAGAAAACCTAACTAGAACAACCAGGCCAAAATATCCCCTTTGGCCCTAGTGTCCTTGCTCCCAAATTTAATTGAGGCATCATACATTCATAAAGTTTAAATCCAGAAAAGACCTTGATATCTTCTACTTTCATCTCCTCCATGTTACAGATCATTAAATATCAGCCATTTATCACTATAACGAGCCAAACAACTCTGTTCTAAAGCATAACTTGCAGAAAGGTATGAAGTTTTAATCTGCAGATGCTCAGAGATGGAGAATCCATGATATTTGCTCCAAAGGTTAATTGCTCACATTGTTAAAATTTAAGACTCCTGTGTGAATTTGTGTAGCTTCAGCTTCCAGTCAGCAGTTGTTGGAGTGTCTTCACTGATTTAGAGTAATCATTAGTATATTCTCCCTCTAGGGGCCTTTGTACCTGAATTACTTCTCCCTTTTTTTTCCTCTTGTTAATTAAATCAGCTTGAACTCTTTGCCTCCTCCTGCAACACCTTCCTTTAGGCCTCAAAATAATGTTTGTGATTCTTTTACACATTTTTTCAGCTTTTCAGTATCTTTAAAGAATGCAGATACCACGTTGCTGTGCTATATCATAATAAGCAGATGATAATAATGGTCAAATAATGGTCAAATGATGAATTTCAGTCTATTAAGCTCGCTTTTCATGAGACTACCTTTATCAATTTCTTTGTATTGTTCTTTAGCTATTGATCTCCAGATCAGATTTTCTATTACTTCACTCAAGGCTCACGACAGGCTTATTGGTCAAGCCTCTCTTGAATTGCTGTGCATGGACTCCCTGCTCTGTGGAGATTATGTAGTTGAAAAGAAAGGGGACATCATCTTTGTGGCTATTTAAATAATTGATATTAACCAGGTATGTTTCAAGAATATAAAAGTCACTTCCTCGAAAAAAAACAGATAAAGACCATAGTCTTTACACACACTTGGAAAAATCAGCAGAACATCTTTGAAACATACAGGGAAGACAATCTGGTATTAAACAAAGTTACTAAAAATAGTGCATGCATTGTCTCTGCATGAAATAGCTAGCTCTCCAGGGAAGTGGTGTTTCAAGATACGCTACCTAACAAAAGCAATCAAACTGCTTGAGTTAGGTACAGAAAAGCAGCATTGAAAAGGGAGGGATAGCTTGGAAAAGGGAGGATAGCTTGAAAAGGAAAAGGAAAGGGATAGCTTGAGGATGCATTTTTGCTAGTTCCAACAGTAATTCTCCAAGACAACATTTCGCTTGTGTGTAAGGTACTCAGTTGTTGGTCAGACACTGTATCTTGGTCAGAGTCCTGGTGTATTTGATACATTGCTTCCAGCTGAACCCTTGTTCTGCAGCGTTTCCTGTTGGTTAATTTTTCAGTTCATATCACCTAAGCTTGCGCAACATCAGGCTATATTTCCCAACTGTTACTACAATGGTTTAAGGTTTATAAAAGGTATTAATATTCATCCTCAGAGTGGAAAAGTTAAGAACAGAAAGCTATGTTACGTTACCTTGTAACCACCCATGAAGAAACTTTATGTTATATAGCATAATAAAAATACACAGAAACCCCAAATAAGGGAGAATTGCTTTCAATACCAGCTGATTCTGTTGTCTTCGATGTTTAAACTAAAAAAAATGTACAGCACAATTTTAAAATAAGATGTGATGACTGAGTGGACTGACATACAAAAGTGGAGAAGGCAGGAACTGCATTAGAAGATAAGCGAAGCCTGAAAGGGAAATTCAATATTAAATTGATGAGTAACAGGAAGTCCTTGCATTAGTAAGTCTCCAGTAGCAGTAACTCAATGAAAAGCATTTTCTTTCCTGTCTCCCTTACTGAGATTGTGGGAAGCACTGGATATGGAATAAGGCAGAGATAATGTTTACTCAGAAGTCAAACCTTCCAACTCTCCTCCTCCCGAGATGTATGTCTAAGTTCTAAACATACAGAACACAGCACTATCATTCAGGTATGACTAGAAATAGGTATATGGAATATAGCACTAAAAATGTTTGAGGGAGCCGGGGACTTAGCATTTAGAATTCCTCTTAATATGATGAAATGTTGAACATTATCATCCTGAAATAATTTTAGTGTAATGCTGCTGATCTCTCTGTATACAGGTACCATCTTCAAAGAGTTCAATTACGTATGTGTGGTGCACCATTTTGACTTTAGAGCCCAACTCTAATGCGCAGCAACGATTAGTAAGTACACTTAATGTCTCTGAAATCTTAAAGTTTATGCCTTACATGTCATATAATAAATCAAGGGCAGAATGACCTACTTGAAAGATTTATTAATAGCTTGTTTCAACAGCTGTAATACTGGAATAAAATTAGCCTTGAATTGGTATATTGTTTTCTTTTTGTAGATTGTTTTCAGCCCTCTTTTCATTGTAAGGAGCCATCTTCCAGACCCAATTATCATACATTTAGAGAAAAGAAGTCTGGGACTGAATGAAACACAAGTGATTCCAGGGAAAGGGCAGGAGAAAGCACTGCAAAATATAGAACCTGATCTTACACACCACCTGACATTTCAAGCCAGGTAAAATACTCACTTTCCTTGAAAATGGTTCATTTGTGTGGAAAAGAAGGAATAATTTACACTGTAACTTCCAGTGCATTTTTTCTGAGAGCATAGCATATGCAGAGGAGATAGAACAGAACAAGCATATCTAGCCTGAAATTATATGGCAGAACATACTAAATTTGATATAATTGTTCTAAGCACATTAGCATTTTATGCTTAAGCAGTCCACGGTTTTATGTTTTGAAAAATAAATTTCTAAATGATCTTGAAATATTTTTTGGGAAATACTGAAGAGTTTCTAGGGTCTCAGACACAAAGGTCATTACAGTGCCATAACAAATTCATATATATCAGTTAATGCTCAGGAAGTTGTTAGACATTGTAACTTGATTCATCTGTGATTACCTTGAGAGTGTTCCTACTGCAGAGTAAGCTTGGAAAGCTTCATTAAAGAAAATGTTCATGCTACTAATCCTTAATCTTGTTGTGTAAGTGACTGAATCTGTTTTCAATGACAGGGAGGAAGATGATCCATCAGAGTGTGCAGTCCCTATTTCAACCACGCTAATTAAACAGATAGCGACTAAATCCCATCCAGGTGGCAATGTCGACCAATTACTGTTCGAGTTCTATGGCACCACTAATCCTCCCCAGCCTACATGGCCATATAATAGGAAGGATTCAGACGGGTAATTCTTTGCTAAACCTTCATTGTTATTGCATTGCCTTTTCAAATAAACTTAAATCACATTCAAGAAGACTATATGTGATCAACATTGAATATGTTTTCAGTAATTATATGATTCCTGTATGTAAGCTGCAGAATCTGTTGTGGGTAGGAAAAAATAGAAGTCAGCCTAGGGGCTGCCCTTGATTACATTGTGAACATCATCAAGGATTAAAAAAAAATTAATCTTTTTATTGTGAATGCACCTTCTTTACTGCAACTCTAGAGGCTGTTGTTTATTCAGCAGCTGTTTCAGTACAGAAACAGGGAGTTGCTGAAAAAAAAAACATGGAAATGTGATTTTATTACTCTAAAAGTTACAGGTTTAGTTCTGAAGGATGGTGATAATTCTATTAACGTATTTCTTTAATTGACCAAATTAGGTTGAGCTTATGCAGTTAAAAATATGTCTTTGTAGCCTACACATAGCTAGATCAGTCTGACAGCATCTGGGTGTGTTCCAGAATGATAAGAAGAGATTGTTTTTCTATTCCAGAACCAGAAAAGCCTTGCAAATTTCTGAAAATGGCAGCTTATCATTTGTAATCTTGAATTCGTTATTCCTTTGACTATATTTGTTTGTTTGTTTGTTTGTTTTGGAACAGCAATGAGCAACTCTCCCAGTGGGATAGCCCAATGCGGGTGAAGTTGTCAGTGTGGAAACCATGTGTTAAAACTCTGCTGATTGAACTTCTGCCCTGGGCTTTGCTTATCAATCAGTCCAAGTGGGACCTGTGGCTGTTTGAAGGAGAGAAGATTGTTCTTCAAGTACCTACTGGGAAAATAATTATACCTCCCAACTTTGAGGTAACTTTACCATTGATGTTAACAGGCATAGTTCTGCTAAACCTTCTGATTCTGAAGAATGGTTATTAATGCAGATGATTCCCACTTTCCAGTCACTGTTAGTCATATGATGAGTAGAAATAACAGTAGAAACCTGCCATGCTGACTCACCAAGTGGGTAGCACAGCATACCAGGAATGTTTGAAGAACAACATGTCTTAAAGATGCATAGTTAAAAATTTTCACTGCAGGAAGAAGACCTGCACACCATCTGATTAAGCAGCCTACTCCCTCTCAATTCAGCCAATGAATCTGCAATGTGGGCATAATTTAGCAGCCCAAGTAAATTGCTGTAAAGGCCAAATAAAGGCTTTGGCCCCTGCTGTGCTGACCGGCCCCTGGGAAGTGGATTGAGCACAGTAGCAAAGCTGACCACCTGGAAGGAATGTTTGGTTTGAGAGTGGTTTAGATTGAGTCATTTTATATTTCATATGCTACCAGGAAACACTGGATAATGAGATAGGGTGAATTATAAACAAAGAAGATTCTTTAGGAGGGAGAAAGGGAAAAAATGAGGTTGACTTCATACTGGAAACTACATATAACTCTAGTAGAACTGTATCAAACTGCCAACAAGTAATAATCAGTCATTTTTCACTTGCAGGAAGCTTTTCAGGTTGGAATATACTGGGCAAACACTAATACTGTGCACAAATCAGTGGCAATTAAACTGGTTCATAATGTGACCTCCCCAAAATGGAAGGATGCCGATAATGGGGAAGTAGTAACATTGGACGAAGAAGGTTTTGTTGAAGCTGAGATAAAACTTGGTGCTTTTCCAGGTCATCAAAAGGTTAGAAGAAAATTATCATGATTTATAACTTTATCATTTAAAAGCTAAGTCAAATAGAGAATGAAAGCAATCAAGTGTACGCAGTGTGAAAGCTCCTCCCTAATTACGTTAATGAGAGTATAAACAGTGTATGAAGTATAATTTAAAGAATTAGATCTCAAAAAACATTCTGCCCAACTCATTAAGATAATACAATATTTCCTGGAAAATAAGTAATGAATTTTCCATCTTGTTTGCCAAACATTGACAGATGCAACTTCAAAAGTATTTGATGTGGCTCCGGCTACAAAGTGCGTGAATATAGATGGGATTTCCACAGTTAAAAGGAAAATGGCAAATCTGCCACTATATTTTATGGTTTTGTGTGTGACCTCATCATCTTCTTTATTATCTTACAGTTGTGTCAGTTCTGCATTTCTTCAATGGTTCGACAAGGTATACAAATTCTACAAATAGAAGATAAGACAACAATAATCAATAGTACACCATATCAAATCTATTATAGGCCACAGCTTTCTATTTCCAAAACCCACTCAGGAGAAGAGGTAAAGCACTGTGGGTACTGGTTTTGCTTGTCATCTGCAGTATGTTTAGATTTGTATGGTTTCAACTGCATATAGAAGAGCTTGAACAGAAATCTTTAGACATAATAATGCTAAAGTATTTTATTTAAAGTACAGAATCCTGGGTAAATTCAACTCTAGTAATTAACTGGGATCAGGAATCTGTGCAAAGCAGGAGATTCTTGCGCATTGCAGAATTAGTTCTGCCTGTTCTACATCTGTTCAGGCACTAATGGCCATTTCTGTAAAATAAGCAACGTAATCCGTAGTAGCTGTTGAAATTGTTCTCAGAATTTTTACTGAGTTCGCGTGTAAAAGAGGTATATTGGCCTGGCAGGCTGAAAACTTTTTCTTATTCTTTTGGGAAGATTCCAGTTATCTGAACAAAGCTGCAGAACTTGAGACGTGCCCAAAGTTTATGTATTTCAGCGAACTGCATCAAATCGTGAATATCAGTTTTCTAATAATCACACAGTGTATCTAAGAACTAGCTTGCAGGAACCAAAATGTATGCATGGTCAATATATTTTAATCAACCATTTGTACATATTTACTGAAGATTACATTTATAGTAAAATATGTGGAAAGAATTCTCAGGGTTGAACTTGCTAGAGGAGTTGGTAGGTAAACAGATTTTTAAAGCTCCCTATTTGTTTTGTTTTCCTTCTGCATTAGTTTTCTTCACATCAGTATCTACATTTGTGCATCACGCATTTTGTGACAGTCTTATGGGATGGGGAACTGGAAAACTGTTAAGGCTAAAACCTGGTTTTAGCTTTGTATCTATAAATGGATTTTCTTCTCATGGTTTTATTACAGTGATATAACTATTGCTTTTGGTGGAGTGATGTAGACTGGACTGTAGATAACTGTGGTTAGTTAAGTGCCTAAGTATACCTAAAGACAGATTTTGGCCCAACAGCTTTTAATGCAGTCAACTTAGTGCAACCTTTAGTTAGTTGTGGTCATTAGCTACTTGAGACTGTTCTGTGCAAGGTCACCATGAATAAACTTCCTGTTAGAAGCCAGTATGTCATGCTACCACCATCTTTTTTTCTTCCCAGGACTTCCATTCACCAGACAGTACGGTGTTCAGCATCAGTCCAGCTGGGGCATCACCCAGCGAGGTGCTGAGTGCTGTGGCCTGCTGGGACCTGATGTCGGACACCACTCCCTTAACTTCAGGGGTGCCTCTTACTGAAAAACGCATGCTGCTGAGTTTCAGTCCAGGCGGCTGCGCAGGGAGCTGTGAGCTGTGGAGTCTACCAGCTGTCATTAAACAAGAGTTCGCTAGACAGAGCGTGGCGGTGCCCACAGGGGTCTTTAGTGAAAGTGGATTTTGTACCAGGTACAAAACATGCTGAACAGTCATGAATAACGATCTTTGCGTGTTGCTATAAAGCCTCAGCTAGGAAGAAACCATAAGACATTAATGCAAAAGTCAGAGTAACACATGCCCCCCATATGTAGAGGCAAGCCTTACTTTAATTTAAAAATTGTTATCTTTTGATGGGTTTGATGCTTTTATTATAAATGGTTTCATGTTATGACTGTGTACAAGTTGTACAATTTTTATAATGTATGGACTGCTATTTTTTTATATGCATACAAAATAAGAGCGTGAAAAGGGGGGTTTTTTTGAGATTATAGTCTTTTCCATTTGTGGATAACAGTTTAAGTGTTCAAGGACAGTATGAAATGATACAATACAGAAATTTAGGTTTTGTTTATAAAAGGTAAAAATACATTTTAGTAAGAATAAGAAGAAGGTAAACAGGAAAAGCAAAAAAGGAATAAAACTGTTTTGAGACAAGGAAAAAAATCCACGTTTTAAAGCTTGAAATAATTGAAACGTGCATTCTACTTACAAACAAATGCACCCAGCTACTTTAAAGTAACAGTCCAATGACTTGTCAGATGCCCAACTTCAGTTCTCAGACCTCATATCTGAATCTATTTATCCTTATACTGGTATAAACAAAAAACAGTCTGCTGAAATTAGAGAAGCTACATCAGTACATATTACCAGCAATATGATCTTTCTCTTGCCTGAAGTGCTTGATATCATTCAAACCCTCGTACTGTTCCTGTGTAGTCTAAGAGGTATCATTGTGGATACTAAAGATTCTCATAAAGACTTCAGATTGAAAAAAAAAAAAATAATGGGAAGAACAAGGAAAAGCTTCCTCATGATTGTGAGGTGGATACAGAGAATCTCGTGTTCCTAACCCAATTTGCAGACTGTTTGGATTTTTAAAATCTCCATGAGGTGAAGTTTTTCTAGAAAGAGCCAGTAAATTTGCACAAGAAAAAATGAACTTGTGTTTATGCATGAAGACATTTTATGTAGCTAATAAGTAGAACTAAATTAATTTATTTTCATTTTAGAAATTTATGTAGTGATGGTCCATAAGATTAACATTTGAAGGGGCGATAGCATTGGGGATCATTCCAGGGGAGCAATCAGTTACAGATTTATGTATTTGTTATAAAATATCTTTCATGTATATCAGAGAAGTATGCATGCAAATTCTTCTGGAAAATTTTAAAGATTTATGTTGAAAATTTGGACCTACAGTCTCATGTTTTTAATTTAATATAAATCTCTGCTGGCCAGGGCTCTCATCTTGTAAACACACATGCTTGATTTAACTCATGAGTTGTCTCTATTAAGTGATTTCTTCGCTAATACTATTTTTTGTGCTATTTCCGCACATTTCTCTGTTTCAGTATAATTCTCAGTGGAGATATGTACTTGCCTAAATATTTGGAAATATCTGTGAATAGGAACTTGATTATAAAGAATCTTAAATATGTTAATTTTGAATGTTTTTATTGTTCAGAGTAATGATATGTAAAGATTTCATCCAAAACATGCATAATCAAATATATCTGCTTCTGTTTTAGAGCTATAGCACTCACTTATCAAGAGCATCTTGGTGTGACATACCTAACACTTACAGAAGATCCTAGCCCTCGTATAATTATTCACAATAGGTGCTCTGTTCCATTGCTTGTAAAAGAGAACTTCAAAGGTAGGTAGTATGCAGAAACAGTGCACTGTTATAGTTTAGATTATTTTACTGTATCTCCAATGCAAAATTGAGTTCAGTATGTGTTTTGGATACAACAAGAACTTGATGCCCTCATAAAGATCCATCTGAAAGTGACGGACTCTGGGCGATACTGAAGCCTGGAAGCTATTGGAGCTAAACGTGAGGTCAGAAGTATGAATTTACGTGACTCCAGACTTTTGGATCTCCCTAGTTGCAGCCATCAAGGTGACTCAGCTGTAGGAAACTAGTAGGCAGTAGCGTCCTTTTGACATCAGTTCAATCCCATGGAACATTTTAATTTCCTAAGATTCACAAGTGTAACACAAAACATTAATGTTAATGCAATGATTAGTAGAAAATTATTTATGTAAATCTTAGTGTATTAAAAAAGAAGGGAAAAAAAACCCAACATACAAAATTCTAACCAATAGAAAAGTAATGGTTTTATTTATTGGTAATATTTTAGACAGAAACTTCCTTGTTTGTGTAAGCATAGGTGAGTTTTCACTTCGTGCAGGTTTTAGAAAGTTCTAATCTTGTATATTTTATGAAATTTCAGATACACCAAAGTTTGAAGTTTATTGTAGAAGGATTCCAGCTGCATGTTCAGTTCATCATGAACTTTACCATCAAGTCTCCAGCTATCCAGATTGCAAAACAAGAGATTTGTTGCCCAGCATTCTTCTGAAAGTGGTGTCATACGATGAATTAGTAAATGAATGGAGTGATTTTGTGGACATCAACAATCAAGGAACACAGGTAAATCGTTATAAACTATTTCCTAGTTCCCAGCGTAAATTCTTGTCTTCCTAACCTGCACAGTATATTGTTGCTTTGCAAGAAGCATACTCTGTTGGTTAACTAAACTCTGTTGGGTTTAGGGGTTTTTTTACTTAAGTATTGGGAGCTCTCCTTCCTCTAAGTGCTGTGGCTTTTTTTGGGTTTTGTTTTTTTGGGGCATTTTTTTGTTGGGTTTTTTTTAAATTTTTTATTTAAGTTTTGAGACTTCTCCTTCCTAATCCCCGTTCTGTGGAAGTTTTAGAATACAGATTAGCTTCTTCACTGTCTATTTTTTAAAATAGCTAGATAAAAATGCAGGCTTTCTAGCACTGAATTTTTTCACTTCTTTTTCATCAACTTGGTGTTCCCTGGAAAAATCAGTCCTGAAAGTTTCTGACCCCTGTAAGCAAAGAATCCCCTGTAAGCAAAGGATGCAGGAAAATCCTTCTATTTGGTAACTTAATTAACACAGGATTTTTATCTTTACATCTTGTAAGAATCATCATTGTCATTCTCCCTCTGTGTCTTCACAGAAGCTACTCATGTCTTTTTAAAACAAAACAAAACAGAAAACCCCTTTTATTTCCTTCTGTTATTTTTCTCCTGTTTTGAGGTAAATGAAGGCTTCCTTGACTGGGGTAATTCTTTTTGATGGGAATTTTTTCCATCTTTGAAGTCATTAGTTTACATGGAATCAACATAAACTGCTTGGCTCTTTGAAAGAAATACTAGTTTCAGATGTTTTCCCTGGGGACCAATCACGAAATGCTCTTGATTATTGAGTGTTATGTTATATTGCAAGTAGTTCAGTTTCATTCAGCAAGCCAGTCAAGCAATGCGAGGTTTCAAGTTTCAGCCATTAATGTTATGCCAGAACAGGATTCTTTATAAGTATCTGGCTCCTACAAGGAATTAGATGCTAAGACAACATTTGGGGATCATTGTCTACTTGAAGAACTCTCCAAGTAAGAAGTATAGTATATAGTATAGAAGTATAGTATAGAGAATTTCCCCAGGATTTCTCAGTCCATCTTTCTCTTAGGAAACTATAAATATAAGTAAATAAGGAATAAGCTAATAGCTTCACATACTTGGTTCAGATTGTGAAACAACTGGGATTTAGAGGATCTTGAGTAATTTGTGCTCTTTCTACCTAGTCACAGATAGATACTTATTCTATTAAATGAAAATGTTATTAATTTACAAAAATGAATAACATCTGAAATTGGAATTAATATTTCCAATCATTAAGATCAATAAGGGTTTTTTAGAATAATGAGGGTGTATTGAAAATTCAGTGTCCATCATGCAGGATTGCAAATCTCTTTCAGATAAGCAAAGGTTTAAAACTGAAATATCAAAATTATGAATTCTTGTATAGTAATTCTCAGACGAATAAGACATAATTTGATAAATGAAATCTAATTATCTCTACAAGGTTGTTATATGTAGTGTAACAAGAATCTGTTTAAGTGCTGATCTACTAAATTTCCAAGTGCTTTCCTTCTGGTGACTTGTTAACAGCAGTAAAGATTCTTCAAAGCAAACAACTGTTTATTTTACCTATGCTAGCCCATTATCTTTGCGTTATCTCTTGAGTCTGTATTACTTTAAATTATATCTTATGTCACTGCAATCTTGTAAACAATTGTGTTGATAGTAGCCTTACAAAATAGAAGTCAGCTTGCTCTAACAAAGACTGCTGTGACTTTTCCAAGCCTGAAAAGACCTGTCTTTTATATTGTGGAAGAACACAAAACTTGCTCAGAACTATTGTAGAATTAAGCTACAAAAACAATATGTTATTTCTTTAAGTAGAATATTTATTCCTAAGGACAACTTATTCAGAATGAAAGTTTGCTCATCTGTAAGCAAGACACAAACCTGTTGTCAAGTTCCCATTTTCCTGCCTTTTAAAATGTTTTATGCTTTCTAATGCTTTTGCCATTTCTTTGTGGCAACACCTTGTTTATGAATGTTGTCTCTCAAAAGCAGTTTAGATGGCTTAAGAATGTGTTCAATGTTGTTAAACAAGTCTTCATGAATCCAGAATGTTACTTTAATGTTTAGTCTTCATGCGTTTTGCATCATGCTATCGGGCACTCATCTAACCAGCTCTGAGCTAGGGCATAGCAACATAATGTTAATTTAGGGTTGGTTTTCCAGAGGAGGTGTTATTGTGCAGAGCTTTAGGAATATGCCTTTCTCCTTCATCTAAAATCGCAGATTAAAATTTCCTATTTATTCTCTTCTCATATAACCTCCCCCCTCTCCAGCACATCCTGCTTATTTCTGGAGAAGAAGTTTCTTATTAAAATATATTCAGTTATGTAGTTAAAGGATGAGGTGCAAATTTCATCTTGCTCTACAACTGAAATACGTAAAGTATCAGAGCTGTTATTTTCTGAAGTATTGAGATCTGTTTCTGTTTTTCCTGAACAGTGTTATGATTTGAGCAAGAAATCTCAACCAGAACGCGCTAATGGGATTAATTCTTATTCTGACATTAAAAATAGTAGTTTCAGTGGCATTCCATATGTTTCTAACTCTCTTCTCTAGATTGTGTTCTTAACTGGCTTTGGCTATGTTTATGTGGACATTGCCCATCAGTGTGGAACAATAGTCATAACCTTGGCCCCAGAAGGAAGAGCAGGACCTGTCGAGATCAACCTCAACAGGTACATAAAGCACATAAAGGTCATGAAAAAGCATTGCCAAAAGTGTTGACCGGTCAGTCAGCTTTCTAAGTGTTAACTAACTTACAAACTTTGGCTTAACTGTTTATTTTGTTTAATACTGCTGCGCTCTGTGGCATATGTTTAGACCAGATGTTATGCTTTGTATGTCACAGTTAAAGAAGGACAATCTAGCACCAAAGTCATGTCACTTTAGGGTAAACACTGGATGCCTGGTACAAAAAGAAGTCTGTGTTGTTCATTTAAAAAAAAAAAAAAAAAAAAGAAAAACCAAAACCCACAGATTTTCCCTTCATAATTAATTTTGAGTGTGTTCTTCAGTATAAAATGTATTTAGCCAGGTCCTGCCATCTGTAATTGTACAAGCTCCCACTAAAATTGGCAGGAAGTTTGAAGTGCAAGGGCTGTAGAAATAGTCTTACAGTCAGTAAATAACTACTTCATTATAACACTCTTCTTAGAAGACTTCCCCACTTCTGTAACACACTGCAACCTCAGCTCCATTCAAGTGCAATTATAACACTACCTCTTTCTAAGATGCAAAAAGCCTGGCCTCCAGCAATGCTGTTACAATTAGAGTGGAATTTGTTGTACTGTTTTTATTTGCACAGTAATTAAGTATTAATCCCCAAGAAATTGGTCATCAGCGGTACATAATAGCCCACTTGCTAGTTAAACTTGGCAATGGGCAGTTAACATTGGATGAGGGAGGCTCTCAGTGCTGTGATGGCTTCCTTGGAGGGCACTCACTGTATATGATGTGAAATGAATCATCCATAACAGTAACCTTCAGTAGTGTCTCTCAGCAAATACTGTAACATCTGAGTCTGTATGTGAATTATCATAAAATTGTAATATTTCTGCTTTAACATCTGGCTCTGTTGCAAAAAAAAAAAAATAAGAAATTACTGTGTATATAAAGATGTTCCTGTCCAAACTATCCTGTTGATTGATAAGAAAGAGGATAGATGGAAATATCCCATTTCTTAGAAGACCTCCTGGGTGTTATCCACAGTGGTGGCTGAAGCTGCCAGATCCCATTAACAGTAACAGGACTTGCACAGTGAGTTTCCCGTGTATTATAGAGAACATCTCTTCTGACAGCTTTCTAGAAAGTAAGATGCTGGGTGAACTCAAAGTACCTGAAGTAACAAAACTTCTTTTCCTTCCTAGAAGTCAAGAGCAGACCCTATCACTGAAAATGTTCATCGGTCAGTTAAGTCTTGCTGCATTTGATGATATTACAAACCACAAAGTGTCATCTGAACTTCTGCGTCTCACAGCAGACCACATTTTCCTCCACATGGCTCCAACCACCAGCTACCTGAGACCCCTATCGCAGGAGTTCCAGCGGGATGCCATGGAAGGCCTCCCACAGTTTCATAGTCTCCAAGTGTATTGTGAAGACTTGCAACTAGACAATCAGTTGTACAGCAAATCCAATTTCCATTTTGCAGTCCTGCTGTGCCAAGGAGAGAAAAATGAGACTGTGCAGTGGTCCAGAGTGAGCAACCTCATTGTTTGTAACAAAGATTTGGAAAGCTATAAGGAAAACTGTTTTATAAAACTCTGCATTGCTTTTTCTGAGGAAGAGAATTTCATGTTTCACATAAATGACCTCAGCTTTGAGCTCAAACCAGCTAGGCTGTATGTGGAAGACACCTTTGTTTACTACATTAAGACTTTGTTTGATACATATCTTCCAGAAAACAAAACTGCTGTTCAATCCATGCATACTTCAAATACTGCCCTGATGCTGCCCGAACAAGTGAGAGAGCATGCAAGAGCTTTGGTCAAGCCAGTGAAGCTAAGAAAATTAACAATACAACCCGTTAATCTCCTTGTCAGTATTCATGCTTCACTGAAACTGTATATAGCCTCAGATCACACACCTCTCTCTTTCTCTGTGTTTGAGCGAGGACCCATCTTCACCACTGCCAGGCAACTTGTCCATGCCTTGGCCATGCATTATGCTGCTGGAGCACTTTTCAGAGCAGGTCAGTACTTCTCCTTGACATGTAACATTTTTATTAGGTACCAGGGTTCTGTGACTGTCTCTCAAGCTGAATAACCTCGATGTTAACCATACATTATTGTTTTCCTCAGACACTCTTTGATAATGATATTTTCAGACACCTTTCATGTTCTGCCATACAACAGAAGGGAAATAAAATGGCTGAGCAGACACCAGTGAAGGTTTGTAAGGTTGTGCTAAACATTAACCAGCCACCTGAAAGCTTTACGAAACCCTGAACACAGCATAAAAATCTATCCTAGCAGGCTTAGGTTTTGTCATTCTGTATTATAGCACTAGTCAGAATCAACCCACATTCCTCACATAAACTCCCCAAAACTACATTTAATCAAATTATTCAGCATGTTGCTCTGCATTCAGAAGTAAATTATAGCCTTGGATGTTTTTTTGTTGTTAAAACTCCTTTTGGTTGCAGTTTATGATTAGGAATCTGTCTTTCTTCATACAGCCTTCATGCTAAACTGGCACACAGATGTTTGTTGTCCTTTGATCCAAGAACTATGAAGTTTGCTGTTACTAACTTTTTCCCGTATAGGATCAATGGTGAGCAATTAGTCTATTAGGTTAGCAGGTGCATTCTGTTTCCCATAAATATTAATTTAGAAATTATGAAATTTGGTCCTTGACATGTCTAAGTCCAGAACAGAATTTTTACCTGAGACAGGAAGGAGCTCCTCCATGATCACATGTAAGCAATGTAATCCGCACTGAAACATGGGATTTATTTTCCTGCAATACTAATGGTCAGATTTTCTGGAATCCTGATGTGCTGGAAGCATAGCTGTGACCTGATTTCTGTGCACAATTTCCAAAATTGTACACATGCATTTCAGGTATTTCTAAATAGAAATAGTAAGATGTTGATCTGGTCTTTCTCACAGTTTTGCACCAGAACAGTGTGCACTGACTCATTATTTTCTTGCATTATTTTGCTTGGAAAAATTTACAGTTTTTTCTTTTTACTACTTATTTGGATTTTTTTTACAGTCAAATTCCATAGTACAAAAGGGGAGATGTAGTTTCTTGCTAATTAAGAGTGAAACTGTGGCCCAATGTGAATGTTTCTCCCCACAACTGCCTAGGAGTGGTGATACAAGTGGTGATAGACTGCAACAGGAAATTGGGGTTACACTGGCTTTTCATCTGCAACATCCCAGGTGAGGCACATATGAGAGTTAGGGATTCCTGAGCCTGGTCTTGGTCTTGCCTCTTGTGCTACCCTTGCAGGGTCAAGTGCAAAGGCCACCCCTTGCTCTGGGCTCATGATGTAGCTGGAAGCAAGCAGGTTTAAATATTATGAAGTAAGGTTTGCTTCAGTGAAACTTCTCTTCAGGAAAATACATAAGGATATATTTAGTCACTGCTTAAACCACACTCAAAGGACTAAAACTAAAATGTATTTTTTGAAAGGGGTTACCATTATTAAAGTGGTGAATTATATTGATTAATGTTTGCTTGGGCAAACAAGATGCTGTATTTTGAAGAGTTTGTGACACTTCTCAGAAGGCTGTGTCAACAAAGTTAAAAAGGAGGAAAAAAATTGAGCAAAAACCTCATATGATCTGCAAACCCTGAGACCTTTCCTCACCATCAGGTGAGTTACACTTCTTGGATTGGTCTCTTGTGGAAAAGGACCTTGCTGTCCTCCATTTTAGCCACATTAATCTGCAAAATGACGAGTTGTTTGACCCCCTTCTGCTAACCCCTGTCTGATTCATAAATCATTGTCGCATCTGCACAAATGGCATTCCCAAACAGCTGTGCGTTATGCTCCGAACAGGTTATAGTCTCATTTTGCCCTTAGCTGTGTGAAGGATCATTGCTGCCCTATGGGAGAGGGCAGGATTGACCCCACAGCTTGCTAAAAGGGGTGTGTCATGCTGCCCCCCATATGTTGCAAAGGAGTGGCTAGAATATGTCTTGTAAGCAGTGAGTAGGACTAGAGAGCTTTGCTCAGATATGCTGATTAGCATTGCTTGTCTCAAATTAGCAAAGCTTGCAATGGAAATCTCCCATCCTTTTCTAATTAAGTTGGCTTCTATTTAAAAGTTAATAAAATTCTATTTAAAAATATCACTGGTATCAGCCAGATCTAACCCTATAGTTGCCTATAAAGAAAACTGCAGTGGCTCTCTGCTAATATAGTCATACTAATGGACGTAATTACTAAGCATACTTTGGGAAATGGTAACCTAACGTGATACTATATTTCTGCAAAGTGTAATGCAGCACAGAGCTTCTGAATGGAGGGACTGTTCCTGATTCATTACTCTCCTATTCCTTACTTACTCCCACACCTTCCTCCTTGGATTGGGTGGTCCATTCTGGCAGTGAGGAGCCGTTTGTTTTGCTCTGAGTGTTGGCCAAGGAGGGCCACACTTGCTGCAGGTTGCACGTTCCTCCCATGTGCTCTCCAGGGGACAGCATGCTCCTTCCAGAGCTTTCCAAAAATGACAGCCCACCAGCCAGGGCCAGACTGTCACAGCTCACCCCCAGGATACCAGGCAACCCCTCAGCTTTGTGTTTACCTGGTTTCATTCATGCATTTAATGTGGTTTTCATTCCTGAACACACTGGCTGGTCAAACAGGAGTGGAGTTGGAGTCTCCCGTGTTCCAGCCTGGCAGTGTCTGCTGGGGGTGTTGGAGGTTGGAGGTGTTGGTGTTGGAGGAGCAAGGCACTAAGCCGTGGTGTCATTCAGCCCCTTTCTGTTGCACCACCACCTCAGGACAGCGAGTGATGAGAATATTTAGGGAGGAAAAAAACCCAAACAAACAACAAAGGCTGTAAGGGATTATTGTAGCATTATTGATCTGAGCAAGCAGAAAGAACATCTCTTCCATCTGCACACACCTCCCCTTCCCTCCAGCTTTTCAGCACTTCACACAGTGGCACAGATAATTTATTAAAAATACTACAGGGAGGGAGTACAGGCCCAGCCTGAGCACTGGCTTCCCCTGTCCCAGCAGGGAGGGACTGCCAGGGGATGCTCCTTTCCAGGGCAGGCACTGTGGGACCACAGTGCTTGTTTCTGCCTTCCTTGTTGCATTGCCAGTAGTACTTGGTTTTTATTCTCATAGTCCATCCCACCCTCTCCCTTATGTCTGCTGTGGTTCACGCTTTTTATGCTACAGATACTGGAGTTCTCAACCTGCCAGGGCTGAAATGTGGGACAGATTCAACAAGAATAATAGATTTTACAGGAGCTTAGAATGATAGTATGAGATTAATTCATTGCATATGAGTAACATTTTCTCTTCTGTTCAGTTTCATGATTCAGCCTTCCACAGGAGTGACTGGGAGGGGCTAATAGAAAACAAGAAAAGCATCTGGATAGCAGGAGTTTGCAGTGATGAGATGGGAATGAGGAGGGCAGCACAGACCAAGGGCCCTCAGCGGGAAAGCAGGAGGACAGTCTATCCGTCTTTCAGTGTCCCAGCCCTGTCACACCCAGTGTCATTCTGACAGTGCCCACTGGAATTCGTGGTACCAGGGCTCAAAGACCAGGCAGTTCCTATTGAAGGTTTATTGCCATTTCTGAATCATTCTCTCAGGGCTGAAAATAAAAAAGTTATGCAGCACTATTTCCCTAATAAATCTGCTGCCAACCAGCCTGAGAAAGACAAGACCTGCAAACAGCTTTCCAGCAACAGATTGCTGCGCACTTGGCCATCCAGCAAGCTGCTGGCAGCCCTACATTTATATAGGAAACCAGATCTGCAGATACCTCTCCTGGGATATGCATAAGGAATACTCCCCTATGAGTAACCTAAGCAGCATGTAGATGTCATTGCTGTTTACACAACTGTACTGAGCAAAAGACATTTGTCTGGCTTTCACTGCACTCTGAAAGAAAATGATCAGCTTAGAAGGGTTGGGGTAGATTTAAAATAACTTCTTAAGCGCTTGTCAAAAATCTGCATCCCCTTTCCTAACACTCCATCAAACAATTGACCTGCACACTCCCGTAAAGCAGTACATTGTATCAGTGTAAACTCCCTGTCACAATTCTATCACATAAGGATGAGATCACCAGGCTGCCTTATAGTATCTAAAACCGACCTGGCCATCTGAACTTGCAGTCCTATCCCTCTGTAGCTGTGAGGCTCTAGCATCCGCCTCCCTAGCACACTTTTAGCAGAAATACGGGAAGCTCCTGGAAGGAAGTCATTCTAAAGCTATTTGTGAGTTTGCCAAAAGGATTTCTTTGATTTACGAAGTATGAAAGATTGCAATTTCTGAATTCATAGTGGATGAGTTATTTCCTGTGTTTTGCTCAAAGGAAGGTCAGAATGCGATGAATACTAGTGTGAAAAAGATAATTAAGGAATAACCTTTTCACAACTGCTGCTTCTGCAGTTTCTGCAGCCGTAACATATGTCTTGTTTTTCCATGCAGGCTGGGTTGTCGGATCGTTGGAAATTCTTGGGAGCCCGGCTAGCCTGGTGAGAAGCATAGGGAATGGCATAGCCGATTTCTTTAGGCTCCCCTATGAAGGGCTGACCAGAGGCCCGGGAGCATTTGTCAGTGGAGTTTCCAGAGGAACAACATCATTTGTAAAACACATTTCCAAAGGTAGAGCTTTCACTTTGTTGCTTCAACTACTGCTTTGTTGTCAGGCGTTGTTAAAGGATGTGTTAAAGTTTTAAACAATATTGCTTGCAGCTTTGTTTGGCTTGCTAGGCTGTGGCGAAGTGCTGGGAGGGTAACAAAGCTCACATATAACATCTTATGTATTAAACAGATCACCGCTTAACTGCAGTGCGTAAGAACATTTCAGAAACTTCAGAATTTTAAACCTCCCAGTGGGAAATGGAGATTGGCTCAGCCGGTATTTTGTGTGATAACTGCAGAAATATGAAAGGTGTTCTGTACTTCTGCTAACCATCAGAAATTCTACACTCTGTCGCCTCATCATATTTATTATTCCTTTAAAAAAAGAGAGAGTAGATACAGTTGTCATAGCTGTGTAAGTGCATGGATGGGTTTTGACAGGGGGCTGGGCTGGCCTGAGAGCAGGAGCAGCTTTTGTGTTTCGAAGTGTGTACAAACAGTGCCATCGCGTGGTTCTGCCGCCCGCAGAGACCCCAGCGGGACCCTGCTGCTCCTCCCAGGGGGCTCCCTCAGGACACCTCCTCCCTGGCTCCTCCTGTAAACGGTTGTTTACCTTTCCATCACACACACACACACACACACACACACACACACACACACACGCACACGCTCCGTTTGGGTGAGCCCTACAGAAGTCTGGGAGCTGGGAAGTGATGTTTGGGTGAGCTGCTGTTCCCACCGGACAGGCAAACCTGGTGCAGACTAATGTAAAAGGCATGACGTAAACCGTAGAAGCAGTGTGGTGATGCTTAACAAATAGTAAAGCATGTTACACATGGGTGACTTTTCAGCTGACTTGCTGTTCTCATAAGCTCAGTATAGCAGTGAGGCATAGAACGCCTCCGTGTTTTAAATTAAAGCATTTTGATCCAGACCCAAATGTATATCTCCATGTATTTAGGTACACTGACGTCAATTACCAATCTGGCAACAAGTCTTGCTCGGAATATGGATAGGCTGTCACTGGATGAGGAGCATTACAACAGACAAGAAGAATGGAGAAGGCAGCTTCCAGAGAGCCTGGGAGAAGGACTGAGACAGGGGCTCTCCCGTTTAGGCATTAGCCTTCTAGGTAATGTACTATTAAATATCAAGTTGAGTGATGATACTGTTTTCTGATCTGCTCACCAGCCTTTTCAACATGTGAGTTATACTTGCAAATTCTGTTTATTTTGGTATTTTCTTGTGAAATAGCCTCACGGCATGTATATGAGATACTGTTTCTTTTTATCAAGTGAATTATATTTAGTGAATTTTGTGTATGTTTTTTGCTGATAAAATAATTGCAGAGATTAACAGAGCGAGTTTGCACTCTCTTCGTGAAATATTTTCATTGGTACATAATGCATCTCTGAGAAGAAACGAATAATTCTGCACAGGGCAGGGTGACTTGTAACTAAGCACAAAGACGTCATCATGCTGATGTTTACTTTCCAGTGAGTTATAGGAATGCCTTCCAAATCTGCTTGGTTTTGCTGCGCTGTAGATATCGGGGATTCTTGGTTTTGTTTGAAAACCACTTGAACTTAGTGCAGATGTTAAGTAAGCTTTGATGAGGAATTGTGCTTTTACAAAAAGACCCAGATTATCCTGATTCAGTGTAATTGTATTTGCTGAGCAGCCAAGGGGTTTGGTTAGTTAGAAGTGAAGATTACTCTGGCCTTTTCAAAGTAATACCTAAAAATTCGAAAACTAACCTGCACTGGAAAAAATCTCTGAGACGTTTTGCAGTAAGGGGCTGTATTTTCTGGGTTTCTTGTACTTGTCACACAGCAGAGGAATGCAGAACTGTATTGTTTGGCAGAGTTCCTCAGTACGTATTAAAGAGTATGAATCCCTTTGAGATCAAAGTGACCAAAAGCAGTACAGTGCAAAAGGTTAGAAGAGCTGAAGCTTGAAAGGATTTGTCCTCTTTCCTAATCTTCGCTAGTGTACACAACTCCTAAATTTGCAGCCGCAACCCTGAAAGCCCTGAAGAGGAAGTGGTAAAAATGTTACAAGTTTGGGTTAAGTTACTGGAAATTATTTTGAGCAATAACATTAGATGATGTGAAGCACTGTCATTTGATAATGCCTGTAAAGCAGCAAGCAAGTGTCCTGGGAGAAATGTGTATAAAGGAGAAATTTCATATATTAGTAGCTACTTTCCCAATAGTAAGCTGTTACTGGTGTTGCAAATCAAAGGCACTTCGGAAAAGGTTTTATTTTTCCTTCTTGTTTTATTGGGCTAAGGGCAGTCAGGTTGAGTAGCTGGATGAAAGATTATACTTTTAGAAGCACTGTCTCAGCCTGGTGTATATCTGCTGATGAAATGGTTTGGTGGTCTTGGCTCAGTTGTTAATAAAACAGCAAGATAATGTGGTGGTTGTCCCCTTCAATGACACACCAGAGCTCTTCAGGACTAAAAGCATCAGCTGTACAGCCTGCAGAGCAAAACTTTGTCGCTTTGACTGCAGCAAAGCAAAGTTTCTGCTGTTCAGAAGAGCCGGGAACGCGTACCATGCATGCACAAATACAGCGCGCCTGTGCCTCCTTGCGCACAAGGCTTCTGTTGCTGCTGGAGTATGCTCGAGTTAAAAACAAAAGCAGGAAAAAGTTAGAATTTCAGTGTCCCTGAGTTCCTGGAAAATCGGACTTCATGTTAGAAGCTTAGAGCTTCATAGTAGCACTTAAAACAGTGCTCCTCTGCAAGCTAGAGTCTTGTTCTTACTCCTGCCATTAGGAGATTCCTGCCTGCTAAATTCCTCTGTTCTTAGCAGTGGAGACAATGAAGCACCCAGATAAATAGCTACTGATACTGTGTAGCTGGACTCGACAAGTGTGGGACCTCTCACTAAGGGAATAACTGGAAATATATATAAATTTGTGTCAGGCATAATTATTTAAACCGGATTTTTAAAAGGCGTGTTTTCTTTGTATGCACAGCAGCGTTCGTGTAAATTGTGTCGAGATCTAAATTATGAATAGACCTGCATTTCAATTTTTACAAACACATCAGAAAGCTGTTTCTGTCCTGAGTTTAAAGAATATTGTGGCTTTCCCCCAAAACCCAGTCATAGTTGAAGGGGAGGTATCACCGTGCTGCTTTCTTTTACCAGCATGTTCAGAGTAAATATGAAGATGCTTACTGTAAAAATGCTTCCATGTTCTTCATACGTAGCAGAACGAAACTGCTATCTTATTTTCGTTCACAATCATGAAGAGTTCAGATGAGCACAGGAATGCAGGGAGCAAGACCTTCTGAAACTACAATTTCTATGACTTTCTAATGGCAATAATTGAGACGTGAAAAAGATTTCTGGGATAGTCGCAGGACTGTCATGTTTGTAAAAGCCATCTGACTCAGGCAAGCAGCTTTAAGAGCTGCAAATGCAGATTTCATGCCTAGGCGCAGGCATGTGAGAGCCCTCATTTCACCGATACATTGTGGTATCTATGCAGAAGGAGGAGTTGCATTTCTGATTTTTCTGAAAATCTGGCTCATGGTGGCCTTGATTCACTTAAGCACATGCTTAAGTGCTTTGCTGAATGAGGGCCAAAATCATGTACTCGTCTCCTCCTCAGGGCAAGTTGTTCCCTGTGGTACATTCTTAAGTGCTTTGTCCTGTCTCATTTTAAATTACTCAAGCACTGTCAGGGTGTTGTTTGATTTGATTGTTATCTTTGGCTGGTTGTCGTCTTCTTTTCTAGTTTGAGGGAGACTTCTGGATCACTTTAGTAATGTTTATGCATGAAAATAAGCAAAAGCTTATGGATAGGTGTGTTTTTTCTTTCATATGATTAGATAAAAATGCAGTGGAATTGTATGTAAAATATTTAGATCATTGGCACTCCTCACCAAGGAGCTGTTTTTTGCATTTTGCATGCTGGGGTCGGGCTTTAAAATAATAATTTATAACTGTATAAAAGAAGAGATGGAAACTATAAGCTTTGTTTTCAACTACTGGTCCTAGTGAAAAATATTGTATTGAAGTAGCTCCCTTTAGGAAGTTGAGCATTTCAGAGTAACCAAAAAGCTGACAACTACTAGAAAAGCCGTTTTTCACAATGGCAAAAGTGCTCAACATTTCAGTTACTCCTGCCTGCTTTTGGGGAAAGTGAACTGACAGTGATAGTGACTGACAGTGCAACTGTGCTGCTAGAGAAGGTAAGGCCTGGATTTCAGTAGTTGAAATTTTTCATATTATGGTTGGTGGTTGTTCTTGCTGTGCAGCTATCACTGAATCAGCGCCGCTCCACTTTTGCCTATCTACAAGTGAGATACTAAGAGTCCGTGCTAATCCTGAAGGTGTGTGCTATTCCACACACTAATTCTCCAAATATATTAATGCGCACCAACAGGTGCTCTTTCCCTTTAGCTGTATTTTTATGTGATGTTTGCTGTGATGAGACTAGGCTTCAGCTGTATTTTCGGCGTGAAACACTTGTGGCAATCCTGAAGGGCAACAGAGAAAAGAAAAGGAAGCAAAATGGTTTCAGCTTGGCTACCTTCCAGCCTCGTGGCAACGCATGGCCAGTTTCTGCTGGTGGGGGACTTTTCCCAATTAATTCTTGGTCTGAAAGAGTTTGTCACAAGCAACCCGAGCTTTGCCGAATTCTGAAAGCCGTGCTACATTTACCAAAGACTGTCAGTCTGCGTGCAAACCAGTTGCTGCCCGTAATCAAATTCTTCTTGAAGTAATACAGTGATATATTCTGAACTATCTGAATTTTGTAGTTATCAAAGTATCTTTTTATGCTTACTGAGCAACATGTATTAACCTGATTGCACCCCATCTGATGTTTAGCAGATGTTATGGTGTTGCTGGAACTTCTTTGTCCAGTAATGGAAGAATATGGTTTTGTTTTGTTGCTTTGGTGTTTAATTTTATTGAGGTTTTCTTTATACATACATAATCTGTGTGTACATATGTGGACATGCATATAAAATTAAATGCCTAGGGTAGGAATGAAAATAAAAATAGAGAATAGTTTCATTTAAAAAATAATAAGGGGCAAAGGACATTACAGAGAATGGACAGGGACAGAAGTAGGACACCATAGCTGTCTCCAGACTGTGCTTCCCTGATACCCTACTGAAATCTCGGGGGAGAGGCCTTCTGTGGTAAACCCATCCAGCATGGTGCTTCTACCACTAATGTTATGTTCGCAAGAAAGAAGCCACATGGACCCAGGGAACATCTGCTTCACACAGTTCCTGGTACTAGGAGATACAGTGAACCTCACATGTGTGTCATCATTTTCTCACTGCTGTCAGGTTTTGAGGTTGCTCAGCCTTCGACCTTTTTATGGTTTTTTCCCTCCTTTGCCCACACATGATGCACCCAGGAAAGGAGCTGCGCAGATCCGGCCCCCCATGCAAGGATGGTAGGGCCAGCCACTCTTGAATAGAAGAGTAAAGGTATAGTTTATTATGTGATTTGTGGGCATGACGACAGTACATGAATGAGTTGTCGTTGATTTGCAGTTCAAGGTAAGAGATTAAAAAGGGTGAGCAGAGAGAGAAGAGAACATCATTGGCTATATTTTTTGCAGGTAGAAAGACACAACTTGCAAAAAGATTTGAGGCACAAAAGGGCAATGGCTTCACAGGCAAGTTCAGAGCATGCATAAAATGGCAGAATAACAGAAAGTGTGGAAGTACTAAACAACTGGTTAATTAAGCTATATATTATTTGGGATACTATATAAATAATGTTATATAACACAATCACAGTAGTTTCTATTCTGTTTCCTTGTCCTCTGGGCCTAATTCCAGCTGAGAAGTGCTTGGAGCATACCACAGGTCCTTTGGAGTAGGCTCTTATTTATTATTACCTTATAACATTGCTCAAGTGTATCGCAGTAAATAATTTACTAGTGCTAGGACTTAGGTGGATTACATTTAATAAGGCAATAACTTCTGTTCCGAAAGTGCAGTTGCTGTGGATGACCTCAATAGATAGGGTGACGGAGGTCACAGGGTAACGTAATACTGTAACTTAGCAGAACACCAAGTATTGTTTCATGTCTTCAAATGCATCACAATTGTACAAAAGAAAAGACTGGATGAACAATCCCAATTGTGTAGTGCCGTGTTGGGGTATTATTTTAGTCAAGCAGCAGGAGCAGCTGGTGAGTACTAATGAAACAGAATTGAATTGAAAATTGTATCATTTCCATGGCATGGCATTGAGGAAGCTTCACGGCCTTTGTGTACAGAGGGTGAATGTTCAGCTGCACACTCAGCTTCAGTGAGGGAGCTCAGTAAAAGCTGGGTGTCATGTTAAAAATAGACCAGCATTTTCTTGGGAAATACTATACATTTATCAGTAAAGGATACACATGTAGAAGTTGGAAGCAATCTCTCTAAGAGGAGAGGGAGGCATTTATAGGGAATGCAAGTTTCTTGAATTGCTGATAGATAGTATCTCAGGGACAAGGATTTAGGGGAATGTGTACTGCTTCTCGTCCTTGTCTCTTTTTTTTTCTTGGACAGGATACCAGTGTCCAAGTATGATATTAGTTCTTGTTGTTCAAAGTCAGCAACTTCTCCGTTTATCCAGTAACAGTAACTAAAACCATCTGAAAACCGGTTAGCAGCTAGCTGACTAGTGCATTTCACGCTGGTAAACACATGGGGCCAAATACCTCAGCTGTGGTTGTCCGAATCTGTGGAATTATGCCTGGATTTGCTTCCACATACAAAGCCAAATCTTCAAAGATGTCTGGGTTGCAGTAAAAATGCCTAGTTACCAAGGTGATACTGGGTCCTACTTCTTAAATAGTTGTTTTATCTTGATATTTGCAGCTGAAGGTACCAAGGAGCCTGCAAACTTGCTTTTCACTGAGCAGAGAACCTCAGATCAGGCAGACTTTCCTAACTGATGTCACTTTGTCCAATCCCTGTACTCTTAGCAATTTCCAAATAGCTTATCTATCAAAATTGCAATAACTAGAGACATGTCTGTGGTTAAGTGGCTCACATAAACTCAAGATCAAAGAAATGTACCACCTCACATACCTGTTTACATTTAGGAAGATTTGAGCTGGAGTTCTCTGTTGATACTAAAAGCTGGGAAGGTCACTGTGTCACTTGTAAAAGTTTGACCCATGCACATTAAAGTAAAATATGATCATTTTCACCAAATGGTAACAAAAAGTCTCAAAGTCTAATTCTGCAAATCTTAGTAATATATCAAAAGCTGCATTAGCTTATGAACATTTCTGGCAGTGGAAGAGGATATAAAAATGATGGATTGAATACAGGCAGTTTTTATTCTCATGAAGTCAATCTCAG
This sequence comes from Coracopsis vasa, assembly GCA_026283785.1. Taxonomy (NCBI): domain Eukaryota; kingdom Metazoa; phylum Chordata; class Aves; order Psittaciformes; family Psittacidae; genus Coracopsis; species Coracopsis vasa. Next base: position 39,977 of record JANHGB010052871.1, read on the forward strand.
GCTTACATGAAAATCTCATTTCCATAGCAGCTCCGGTCTTCTAAAACTGGTGGACTTTATTCCAAGCCCAGCATTTTCAGAATTGCTACACAAAATGAGCTAAATTAAACTAACTCAGCAAAAGGATTTAGCGAAAGTAGTTAAAGATGAAAACGCACTGTCAGGTTCAGTGATCTGAATGTTTGAAAAGTAAAATGTGTTTTAAAAAAAAGAGGAAGTTGAGATTTATCTTAAACTGCAGCTAAGGTAGTGTTTAGCTAATTGGTTGCATGCTAAATAGCTGTAATAAGAAGGGTGGGGTACAGTCTGTAATCCGAGCAACATTCACATCCAGCAGTAAGATTTCCTCTTATTCTGAGATATTAATCTTCACTAACTGCTGGGACTCTTGTTTTTTCAGGTGCAATTGCTGGGATTGTGGATCAGCCAATGCAGAATTTTCAGCGAGTATCTGAGGCCCAAGCTTCAGCTGGGCATAAAGCCAGAGGGGTCATCTCGGGTGTGGGGAAAGGAATTATGGGGGTCTTCACAAAGCCCATCGGAGGAGCAGCTGAGCTCGTCTCCCAGACAGGTTACGGTGAGTTTTTCTGTTTCCAACATCTCCATTTGAATTCTGAAATGCTTTTCAGGCACAACCTGCTGTGTGTTTCTTACCTGGCTCAGTAGCTGTGTGACTTAACTTAGAGAAAGGTTAAAAATGCCACTGCTGAATAGTTATAAATGTTGCGCTGGTTTTCTTAAAAGATAAGAAAATGTTCTGCTTCTCTCTTGTGTTCTTCTCTCCTGTTCTGCTTCTCTCTTGTGTTACTGATCAGCGTTGTACAGCCACAGCAACACAGAATGCAGAAAGCATGAAGTAATTCTTGGAATACAGTAGAATTAGTTACAGAAACATATGTGCTTACAAAAGAGCTTTTGACATAGAAGTATTAGAGCAACACTATACCCAATTAGAGTGTTATTCTGAGATTGCTTTGTTATAGCAAGGAAAGAGTTTTGCTATCTCTACGCAAAGAGAGAGTTATGTTCCTGGGAGAAAGAAGTGAGTCATGTAGTGGGAGCATCCCTTTTTAAACTGCAGAGTTGTGAGAAGACAGTCCTGATTTTGGAGACACGAGTAACCTTTTAACAACCAGAGGTGGGTTTTCCAGTTAGGCTGAGCACTTTGTGACAGCAGTGATGAATCCTTTCAAATTGATGTGAATACTTCTGAATGACCAAAAACTGTAAAAGATAAAAATAAAATATGAAAATGCACTAATTTATTTATTTCCAGTATCCGTAAATCAAAGCTGTTGGTCTGGATATTTAAAAGGCGGCGCGAGGTTTCAGGAAAGAAAAGGAGGGAGACCTGTTGATACAAGAACAATTTGTCAATTATTTTGCTTCACTAATTACACAGGATAAATCTTAAAGATTTAAGCCTTTAATTGCTAACAGTATTTATGTTTGTGATGTTGATTAGCATATGAGTAGCTCTCCCAGAGCTTAAGTTCAGGATATTGTTTCCATGCTTCCCATCACATGGGAACTCATTCCTTGAAGCAACCTATTTAAAGAAATAATGAAACAATTATTACAATCCTTTTAAATTAAATTTATCTTATTTGATGAGTGTAAATAGTAACTATTTTCCTGAATTATGCATCCCATAGGTGTAAAACCCGTATCAGTAAAATCAGAAACTTCAGTCTGTTGCTGGCTGCCTGTGTGTTGGTTTTGCTGCCTTCAGCGTTATTCTTTCTAGATTTACTTCTGCTGCAGTCTTTATCAAGAAACTTGTAACAGTAGAAGGACACTTTTCATGGCAGATATGATAAACAAGACATCACGTTTTCCATGAGCGTGTGACAAAAAGAGTTAGCCAGGAAAAAACGTAAAAACTGTATCGATAATAGCTGACGGTGCGTGAGAGGAAAACACACAGAGTTCAAGTAACTCTTACCCACAACTGGATTGGAAATGGGACCGTGCCTCTTGGGGGAGACCAAGGGGTGGGGGACCACACAGAAATAAACACATGTTCTCTCTTCCTCCATCTGTAAATAACATTTTCACGCACATAATGCTGAGAACCTCGGTAAGCCAACTGTTACAACTGGGATGCTGCTTTTAAGTATTACCATCAACATGTGTGCTAAAAATTAAAGGGGTTTTTTTTTTCAGTGCTGATGTTTTGTTTAAATTATTATCCATTGTGTAAAAAGGAATCTGAGTTATTGACACCCTTATGCAAAAATGCCTTTTGCTTCCATGGAATGCTTAATTAGACAAAAGAAAATGTCTTTCTTTAAAGAGTAACTTCGCACTGAGCTGTCTCACTGCAGTGCTCGCTGCATAACCTACTTCCTGTCTGCCTTGTAAAAATTTTTAAAACTACTTAATTTGTGATTTTTTTTGCAACCCACTCATTCTTTCTGGTGACCGTACCCCATCTTTAAGAGTTCTCAGGCTATCTGAAAGCATACATACCATATCGTCTTCAGCTTTGGATAGTCTATTTAGAAACCTGTGTAACTGCTGCTTGTAGTCTCTCTTCTGTGCTGGCATCAAGAAGAATTCACAATAAACCAGATGCCCCGGGAGATCTCATAAATGTATACAGATCTGTGTTTAATAGCTGGATTAAGTAACTGAACATTTAGATACAGTATCTAGGCAAACTTGCCTTCTAATTTGTACCAGTCGTGACACGTATATGGAAGTATTTTAATATTAAGCAAGAAAGTTAACAAAGGTCTTGAGTTTTCTACATAAATGCTAAGTGATGTGTCCGATCCTACTCTGAAATGATGGCTCTCAGGAGCATTTGTGTTTTTCTTGATTGCAAGTGTATGGCTGGTTTTTAGAACACGCAGTGGGTTTTTTTTGTTTCTTGCTAATGCAAGATCACTGGGGTTAAGTGCACAACTCTTGTGTTGTAATATTTAATGAATTATCTCGACTACAGCTTCCAAAGATGTGACATCATTTTGGATCTGCACTATTTTACGAACTGCTCTGAACAGATGACATCACTGCAACACGTAACTGTTTTGTAGAAAACAACTACTAAAAAACTTACATTCTCTTACCACAGGTATTTTGCACGGAGCTGGACTTTCTCAGCTTCCCAAGCAGCGCTCTCATCCAGATGATCAACATGTTGAGCAGGCTCCAAATAGCCACGTCAAATATGTCTGGTAAAATTATTTAGACACTTGCTCATTTTTACATCCACATTGTTTATTAATAGGTTCTGGCCTGTGGTCAAGTTAACAGGCTGCTTCCCTAGGAAAGGCTGAGTTATGGCAGTTTGTTTAGGAACATTAAACACAAAGGTAGTGCATAGAAACCGAATCTGCAAATGATGGGCTGCTGACCTGCTTCCAGCTTTGGAACTACAGAGCTGATCTTTATTTAATGGTATTCAGTGAGTTCTTACTTATTTATCATTGCGCTGAGCCCAAGAAAAATACTGCACATCTTCAGAAACAGCTGTTAGTGAAGATAGCTTTATTTTCTGCGCTGAATTTGTAAGCCACTTCTCAGGGTAATTTTTCTATTAGGATGGGAAATAGGCTGACCTAGCACAGTTAGTTAGTAGGCCAATTTTGCAGTGAAAGATTAAAGAGTTTTGATGAGTAACAGTTTCACATTCATTCTCTAAATCTTAAGTCTTACATCTTTCAGTAATGGAGATTTGAAAAATATTCCCTGGCTTAAAGTTTGAGGTGATAGTTACAGGCTTAAGTGTTCAAAAGAAGTCATGGAGGAGCCAGTGCATGACACTGACTACTTTTTTCTTCTTCTCTCCTCCCCCCTCACCCTCCCTTTGATAATGCAGGAAAATGCTGCAATCTCTGGGAAGGCCAGAGGTCCATATGGCCTTAGACGTCATGATTGTGAGTGGATCAGGCCAGCAGCATGAAGGCTGCTTGCTGCTCACCTCAGAGGTACTCTTTGTGGTCAGCATCAGTGAAGACACGCAGCAGCAGGCATTCCCCGTGACTGAAATAGATTGTCTGGAAGATGATCAGCAAAAAGACGTGCTGAAGGTGCAGCTGAAACAACAGAGAGTGCCTTCTGAATTGGAGGTAAAGACCTGAGTACAGGGGTTTTTTTTTAAGATAAAGTTACACCGATGATGAGGCTTTTAGCAACGGGCATACTCACCTTTGGGTCGGGAGGCCAGAGGTCTCAGTGCCAAACCAGTAGCCCTGCTGCTTGTGTGCACCTCACAGTTGACTTCAATCAACTGTGGATGAAAGGGACTTGTCTTCTCCCTTCTATCCTCTTATTGATCATGACATTTCATATCTGTGACAGCAATAAAGTAGAGGAAGTCTGGGTTCTTGGTAAGCACCACCTCTTTTCTGAAGAGGTTCTCACAAGTACATGTGCATGAGCTGTTTATTGTTTGGCAAGTTACAGGCTGCCTGTGCCTACAGAGTCACAGTGAGAACAGTTCCTTTTATTCTTCTGTGACATCTAACAGCTCCTGTCAGCATGTTTCTTATCTTGCTTCTTCCAGTGCAGTGGTCTTGCTTGGCTGCTGGCTGTATTTACTTGCTTAGGTTTTCCTTCTGCAAATGCTAACTTTAAAATGGATCAGTTCTTTTGCTGAGTTTGGATGCACCAAGTTTGCCAGTAAGGGCATAAATCCTTCATCTTCATATTGAAAGATCTCTAAGCCATTTGAATACTGAGGTTTTGGATGAATTATCTTCTTTTAATGGTAGAAGAATGTTATATTTTTACACTTTCGGGAAACAATGTTTATTGTGTTAAGTTCTCAAGTGGAATCATATGAGAGATCATTTCAAAAATAAACACACATATCCCAGTTATTGTTTTTCTAAATCTGTGTCAGGTAGTTCATAGACTGCTTAATTTCTCTATTTCAAATATAAGAAAACCCCATGAAGTATGGGGTGTGCCAAAAAGTACGGGAGGCTTCAGCACCTTCAGTAAAATCCTAACTTTGCTGAAGTCACTGAAGAGTTTTGCTATCGATTCCAGCACAACAAGGATTCATCTGTGTCATGACAGTGCTTAGATTTTTTCGTGAAAGCTTTTTTTAGTGGTGAATTCTCTATTTACATGTATTGTCTTTCCACTAACCTCAGTCTCACAGAGTGCTGTTGAAGTTGCCTTCTCTCACCACAAAGCTACATGAGGCATTACTTAAATTTTAATGCAGGTGGGCGAAGCTCAGCTTTTTTTATCCCTGAGTGCTGAGTGGTTGGCGGAGGCACAAATCAGACTGAATCCAGACTATCCTGCTCAGTCCAGAGCTACTGTCCTGGAGGGAAGAGGAATATCGTTTGTTCTCCATTTGAGGCACTCAACCCATCGTAACCCTAACTTTAGCACCAGCCCAGATCTTCTTTTATTAGTGTGATGGCTCTTGTCTTTGTATCTGTTTGTCCAAGGGGTGAGGAGTAAGCTACTGCTCTGAGGTTAGGGCTGCTTGCCCGAAAGGGAGAGCGGAAGGTTAGGGACAGGGAGCCTAATTCTAGTCCCACCGCTGCTGCAGCTGGGAATGTACAGGACTTCTGGGCAGGTGGCTCCAGTTCATGCACAGTGCAACCATACATGGCATGTGCAGAGCCCACCATTCCCATATACACATGCTAGTACACACACTGAATGGGACCTGCTTTGGAGGCCCTGGACCAAATACATGTGTTTTTCTGAAGTTCTGGGTAGAAATATGGGAGTCCTACTCCAGCAGTGTAGCACTGCCAGGAGCTGTAAGCTTTGAGCCACCCAGCCTCAGCACACAATCTCTTTTGCTGACACAGGCTCTTGGGAATGCAGTGGAAATGTATGTGACATGTCACAAGCAGTGAAGAGTGCCTGTGTCCCAGTTGTGCAAAGTCAGTGGTGGCAAGACAGCAAAGGCTGAGTGAGGCTCTGCAAAACAGACCTGGCAAAATATTCTGTCAGAATGCAGATGCTGATGCAGAAATCTGTGTGAAAATCTAAAGAAAGAGATGTGCTATCAGGAGGAGCAGTTGAAAGTAAGGCAAACAATAACAAAACTTAAATTTTTTTATGCTAAGGCAGCTACACAATAAGAGATTCCAAAAGCTTCATAAAGTTTTACTAATTACTTAAACTAATATTCTTTTATATAAAGTTTATTATAGTGGGTTTTTTTCTCAGTGGATTGGGAAATGTCATATTTAGTAGCTTCCTTTCTGTGGTGCTTGCAGTGTTGTGTGCAGCACTGGTGCTGGCGGGAGCTTCCCAACAAGAGCTTCTAAAAGCCCCTAGAACATGATTAGGAAAAGGAACCTTAGGAGCAGCAAGCTGTGACTTGCAGTGAGCAGCCTCAGAGCTGGAGACCTACACCTAAACAGACATGATCCCGAACTATTACTGGTGACCATCCTGTTGCATTGAAGCTGTCCTCAGCTGAAGTGCAGGCACATCTGTACACAATTATATTAGTGAAGATGGCCAGAATTTTCAGTTGGAAAATGCCCAGTCAGGTCAACCAAAATATTATGGTGAGTTTAGCAAAATGGAGGTAATGCTACCAAATGTAAATTGTGTCTATTTTTCTGACTAATTTAGTCACAGATTGAACCATTTAGTTTCAACATCATTATAAAAATCCACCTTTTTGTCTTACTGCTCACAAAAATAATTGCCAAAAGTTTTGTTTCAGCTCTGCCCAAACCAGTTTCTTCCCTTCCTTCTCCTCAGTTTCTTGGAACTATTAGAAAACAAAACATGAGTTATTCTACAGCTGTAATCACCAGAGATGTTATAGAGCATATTTTGACTTGTTCAGCAACAGGTTTGCCTGATGGCTTGTTCGCTTCCACAATATATAACTTAATCCATCTGGCTAAGAATAGCCTGGATGGAATCTTGAAAACTCTGGCACTGACAACATTATTATTGAAAGGGAAGCATTAATTGTACTTGGATTATCTTCCAGAGTAATTGAGACACTGCTTGCTTCCAGACAGATATCAAACTCAAAAGGCTTGTTCTTCCAGCTGCTCTTGGTAGAGCTCACAATGTCAAGACGACAAAAAAAATAAAGGCCCCTGAAATTTCAGATACTCCAGAATTTCTTTGTGATAATCTGCAAGAGGGTTTCCATGATAGTGCTACATGTTATCATGGCTGGAGCTGAAAACCAGTCTCTGGAGTTTTTAAAGCAGTGAAAAAAACCCTAAAGAACCACAGTCAGTGCGCACAGAGCAGCCCACCAGTGCCACACACATCTGAACAGCACAATGAAGGTGCTGTAGCTACTGTAGAGTTAGAATTGCTGAAGGTTTATTCTTTATAAGCTGTAATGGGAGGAATGTTGGAAAAATCCTGGAGTTCTTAACCTGAAAGTATGGCCTTATAGCATGACAGCACATGGTGTCTTTTAAGATTCCTCTTGCAGGTGCATTAAGCAACTCTTGATTCAGTTATGATTCATTGAATGTTCTGGCTATTAAGAGTGTTCAAAATAATGGGCTAAGGCACTTAGTGACAATGTTAAGTCCCATTTAGGAAAAAAATGTAGAATAACAACAATTCCAAGTTTGTGTTGTCTTGACAATATAAGGTAAACTGAAACTGTCTGGAGAAGCAGACGGTTGCAGTCATCTGGGAGGAAGTAGGGTCCCAGTTACTTTGGAAAACCATCCAAGGGCAGTTAGTATTTCCTTCTGAATATTTATGCTGTATTTGTGGAATATAGCCTGTGGGTGAATGAAGAATGGGTTCACAAGGGCAGGTGTGTGGGATACCACCACTCTTTCCATCTCCTTTAATAACTAACTTGAGTCTTTTGGTCGGACTATAACCCAGCTTCCCCGGGCTTACCTGTCCTGAAGCAGAAATCAGAAAAAATTGTGGAGCCGCCTACATGCAAGATTTACCCCATAACTTAAAATCTACTTACATAGGTGGGACTCCAGCATGTTTTTCTCTTTTCACCTGGCAAAACAGACTGACTGCTGAGATACTTTTTCTGTGTCACCAGACTGAAGATGAAGGGGGCCTACAAGGATGCTGAAGAGGGACTCTTTATCAGTGATTGTAGTGATAGGACAAGAGGAAATGGATTCAAACTTAGACAAGGGAAGTTCAGGTTGGATATAAGGAAGAAGTTCTTTATGGTGAGGGTGGTGAGGCACTGGAACAGGTTGCCCAAAGAGGTTTTGAATGCTCCATCCCTGGCAGTGTTCAAGGCCAGGCTGGACAGAGTCTTGCACGACATGGTCTAGAATGAGGCATCCCTGCCCACGGCAGGGGGTTAGAACTAGATTATCTTATGGTCCTTTCCAACCCAAACCATTCTATGATTCGATATGGCTCAGACACCATTCTCCACTGTTTTTCCCTCCCTTTAAGGTCATCCATGGAAACCACACTCTCCTCTGCCCATTTCATCATTTCCGCTCTTTCTAGGCATGGGCTCCAACTTGAGCTTCTGTGACATGAGCCTGCTTCCTTTAGCATTTTTGTGGTGATGATTGAAAACAGAAGTGTTTCTACTTGCTGAGCAGCAAATGTATCTCCAAAGGCACAGTAAAAAAAAACCAGAGAGGCCGGTTTTGATGTGGATGTGACGTCTGTCACTGTCTGTCAATCAGTCATATTAATTCTTTCTTCAAATAAGCAATGGTTTGTTTAAAATGAGCCTTGCAGTCCAGAGATGTGACAAGATATTGATCATGGATGTTAAATTGAATCCAACGGCACTGTTTGAAAATGCCACCACATCTAGTGAGGCATGTGTAAAACTCCCTGAAAAACAGTCAGACGATGATAGCAGTCTTTGAATCTTTACCATGACATCTGACAAACAAAGACATTTTAAACCCTCAGAAATGAAACTGGTCAGCAGTTGTCTAAGTGTCAACGAGGAAGCATCAAGCCCTAGGATAGCTTCTGCCTTTTTGCTCACTGTCGTATTTTGGCAGTAACTTCTACTCTGGATGACTGTGCTAGTGAAACCTCTGTGGCATCCATGTTGGTATTTCTGAAATACATTTATTTGAAACTATGCAACTAGCTTGATGCCTGCCTGCATACCTTCCATTCTCAAGCTGGTCATAGTCATCTCCAATTTCTTCTTCAAAAAGGGCACAGCAGATTGATCTTCCAAAGCCAGGTTTGCCTGCGGCTTTTCATCAAATACTTTTTCTGGAGTACATATGGTAGAAGCCACCTTTCTGTTGACAGCTTTTGTTTTCTTGTATTTTTTCCACTAGAGGTAGCTTATTTGCATCCCTCTTGCTAGAACCTTGAACCTCTACGTATTTCAGCCTGCAAGCAGGGATTTCTTCAGAGGAATCCTGCCAGTTCATGGTGGTGGAAAAGGCAGTTTGCACAGACGCCTTGATTTCTTCTCCACAAATGACACCCCCAAACCATCTTTAGTAAAACCTTTTGGTTTTAAAAAAAAAAAAAGATTTTGTGGGTCCTCTGACCCAGGATGGCTTTTTTGGTTACCAGAAACAGATGGATATATCCCATCATAGAATGTTCACCTGGAAAGTAGCTTCTAGTCTTTATTTTAAATCAAGTTAAAGACTTACTTAAACTTAACTGCCCAGATACATCTATGGGCTGTCTTTAATTGGACTTTGCGAGGAAATGTTTTTGCTAATTAGAATTGCTATCTGATAAGCACTGCTGAGAGCTACTGACATGTTTCTAAAAGGGGTTCAGATGCTTTTCCTGTCTAAAAGAGTTGATCTATTGCAAAGATCTACTTTTGACCAAGGTGTCTATCCCTGAAATTGTCAAAAGATAGTGCTTAAATTTTCTGCGGCAGAGTTACAGCTTCTCAAAAGTGTCCAAAACAGTAAAGGAGAGGACTGATCCACCAAGCACTAAACTACGGGAGAACACGTTATTAAAACATCCATTAGACCATTATAAGAAAGATCCCAGGAACGAAGATTTTTAACTACAGAAAGTAATGTGGAAGTTACTGCCCTTACTACCAAGTTCAGCTACTGTCAATTACTCAGTAACTATTTTATATTACCTATATATGACTATTTAATATTACGTTTGAATTTCAGGCAGATGGAGCTAGAGAGAGACTATCAGAACAACAATACAACCGCCTTGTGGAGTACATCACAAAGACATCATATCACCTCGCTCCCAGCACCTCGACAGTGCCAGCATTGCAGACTGTGGCTACGGAACACCTTCCAACTACAATGAAAACATACCAATATGTAGTTGATCCAAATTTTGCCCAAGTATTCATTAGCAAATTCACCATGGTGAAAAATAAAGCCTTGAGGAAAGGATTTAATTAATAATAATTTGTGGTGAGTATAGTAATGTCTTACCATTTTGAAAATAATGCTTTCTCTGCAGTAACCTACATCAAGTAGAGTTACATACAATTTTTGAGGAGGTAGGAGATGATAACAAAGCCCAAAAGCTTTTTCTAATCTTGACAACATTCCTGCTCCTTAGCCAAAATACTAGTGCTGGAAGGAAAGTGTTATAGCAGATGATTAAAGGGAAAAGGAACAGCCTCGGAACTGTAGCTCTATCAAAATCCTTTTTCCTTTCAATAGCCAAAAATCAGAGGACAAGATACAACTGTGTGCATACAGACAGTTTTGCCACACACACAGAATGTGTATCAGTACCCTTTATATCATATTTTAGGGTCTGCCAGTTTCTGTTATAAACAAGGTTTATAACTGGGCTGTAAAAACTTGCTCAAGGCCGAGCCTCTTTCCCCCACACACGCACCCCCCCCCGTATGTCCTGAGGTAAAACATTTTCCCCCACTAAATCTGAAAACCCCAGTGTGGCTGGTTTAAGTAAGTTACTAGTGACAGCTGGGTTTTAGCACCACTTTAACCTTAAAATGGCTTCCTTTATTTGACTGAAGTTTTGCAGGACATTAGTCCTTAATGTAAACTAGTGCCTTTGTGTGGTTTGGAGAGCAAAACATGAACTACAACATGAATTTCTTTTTAAAACTCTCTGTATACAGAAACTTTATTTTATCCACTGTCAAATGTTCAGAAGGACTTTCAATGTATATATGACATCATGCATTGTCTGGTCATTAGCTCTAAGCCAGTAACATGCAGTTCAAGAATTTAAGAAACAGAGCTTAGTCTCCTTAAAAATCTACCAAAAACCTACAAGTTCAATGTAACATAGATGTGCAGGTGGTAAATACAGCCTTGCTGGGTCTCGCTTACTTCTGATCAGCTACTACTACACTTGAGCCCTGATTCATTTTATGTTATCATCTTCGAACAGATAAAACCAGGGATATTTAGAAACCATGACCTTTCAAATGTGTGCTGAGCAAAGTGAGATTTTTTTTCAAGTTGAGTGATTGAAAACTATGGACCCACAGGCACCAGTTACATTAACAGTTCATGATGCCATCACAATACACTTATGAATATACGTTAAACACATCAAGATGAAAGAGCTTTCTAAGTAAGTGTCTTATTTTTCAGATGTTTTACAGTTTGTGAGACAAGAAATGACTCTTTCTGGGCACGGTTTGATTACTTTATAAACCAAATATGATTATGGCAGTTTTAAAACCCAAAAGCTTACTTGGTGTTCAACTATGTGTCTTACTTTTCTCCTCTTTTCTATGTACTTATGGACATGAATTTTGTATGGGGATTCCTGAACATGGCCAGAATTGGAGACAAGAACTGGAATAAAATCTGATCATCATTTGAAGCAGATGCATATGCTTTATAGTTAATAACTTCTATGCATACTTGATATGACCAAATGCACAGTGAATAAGAATGTAGTAACTGCAATGTTTTTCTCATGAGTTCTGTTTTGTTAAAGGGTATTTGTAAAAGCCATGTCTCTTGTGTACTGGAAATACAGAAGCCTGGGATCTGCATTGCCTTTTTCTGACTGTGAAATAAGCCCATCCATTGTCAACATTTCATACAGTGATTTAATAACTTAGTCATTGTTGAAATAACACTCTTTAAAAAATGTATATGTATATATGTGCACATGCTTAATTCCTGAATATTTTATGGAAATAGTTTAATACTTCTAATTTTGCATATTGGTGGACAAATTGTAATATAATGAGATTGTTTAGAGATAATAAAGCTATTCCTATAATACTGGGTTTGTGAGCTATTTGGTAATTTGGTTACGGGGAATGAACAGGTCATTCTGTAGAACAGGACAGACACACAAGCTTCATGTAAGACCCCATTAGATTCATGTCCTAAAAAACGCAATAGATCACAATACATGGTAAGTAAAAACTGATGATTAGCTTGCCGAAAAAAGAGTGCTGAAAAGTTTTCTGCTTTTGTGACTGAATCAAAACAGCAGTGTAGTTACTATGTGAATTAGTCTATCTGTTCATTATTTATGTAGTACACACACCAGCCAAGAAAATGCACACACACCTGTTAAAAAAAAAGAGGGAAAGCAGCAGTTTAATTTCTAAAAGTTGGTAGACTGCAGACTGAAGCCATTGTTTAAGGTACATTTGTGTTATTCTGAATTATATTCTCCTGGAATAAACACTTGCTTAAATTACACTCCATGAATTACACTCAGTGAATTAAGCTAGCATCTTTACTGTGTTAGGCAGGTTCCTTCTCCCCCTTCCGACCACATGTATGGAAACATGTGTGGAGATGGCATATAAATGAGTCTCTCCTACATGTGGGCTGTGTGAACTATGAAAACAAAGTTGTCCAAAGAGCAGCTGCCTGTACTTGGCAGCTAAAGCACTCCAACTTACAACATGCCTGCTCTCATAATGCTCTTTAGACCTGGAGAGCTCACAACTTCAAACATCTTTTTAGTTTTTAGCGTTGCCTGCTGAAAGGAAGCACTTGTTTTATACCCATCCATACACACAGAAAGCAACAGTTCTACCCTGCAGCCTCTCAAAGCACAGACATAAAATTTGAAGCTCACCTGTCCTTGTCATGGTTGAACAGATTTAGCTAGAGACAGCTCTGCTGTAGGGTCAAAAAGCCACCATCAGTCACAAAGCTCTCATTTCTTTAAATCAGCACGTGCTGGTAACTGAAGGAACACAGACTACAACAGTAACTGCTGTTGGCTATAACAGTTTAGAAGAAACTTGGACTTTAAAAGTAAATTAATTCACAGCAATGGGGAAGAGTAGAGAGGGTAGAACTGCAAGGGAAGGCAGGTCTGCTAGCCGGCACACCTGGCAGTAGCAAGTTTCTTTGCCTCAGAAGCTGTCAGTATGACTGAAGACCTCCGTCTACTTAAACCTGCAGACAAGCCTGAGAAAACGCTAGTCGGTACTCAATGGCACGCAATGTTTATACTGTACATTGGGAAGATAAATGGGTATCATTTGCTATTGTTAAGCTCTGGTTTACATTTATAGGAGCAGGGGTATTTTGATTACAAGATGGTTTCCCCTGCACCGCTAATGTCAAATTCTTTCTTTGCTTAAAGGAAGCACTGCCTGTATGGAGAGTTTAAAAATCCCATGTTGCTCTGTAATAGTGCTCTCAATCAAATACATTACCTACGTGCTTTCATTAGTCCAAATGTTGCTCACTGATACCTATTAAGTGTTAAGTAGTTAATGATCCATTTAAAATAATAAGAGTTACTCCAAACAGGATTTGAACTGAAGACCTTCAAATACAACACAGATGGCCTAATTTGTCATGCTGCTCCATACAAAGCCTTCCCTTCCTTCACACCGTCAGCTCCAACTCCTCTCTCAGAACTCACACTCAGCAATCAAGAGCCACAGTCCCAGTACCATGCATCATCAACCTCACCAACAGACAATGCACAAAGCATGTCCCACATGACAGGTATCGTGGCAGAACACAGGTCATCAGGTCTTGTACTACACAGAACGTAGCAGAGATCGAAACTACACTTAAAAAGGAAATGATACATGTCTAGAAGCAGCACGCAAAGATATTCATTACTGTAATACCCTAAAATATTTATTATATCTTTCCCCTTCCCTGTACATCAGATACCTGCAGTTTAAAGTCATTTTCCCATCAGAGTAGCATACCATGTGTAAGAGTGGGCATTTGCACAGTTCTTAAGTCTTGATACAACAGTTAGCTGCTGCAACGATGGCAACACAGTGATGACAACAGAAAGAGATAGGAAGATTGGCCAGTGTACTTTCAGAATTCCTCTCCAAAGACTTTCATCTCAAAGCCAGTTCAACCCTGTGGAGCCAGAGCCAGACCCTTCCAGAAATGCAGCCTCTCCCTTCCTGTAACAACTATCCTCTTGCACATTCCCATCAGCACCTAGGACAACCTAGCTGTAACTGCTTAAGATGATACACTTTGTTATCAAAAATGGAATTTGGACAAACCAGAAACAGTTCCTGGGGAAAAGAAAACAAGACTTAGTCACCTTGAGCAATTTACAAAGACTTTCCACCACTCCTCCCAGCATCTGAGCAGCTAAGCATTTCAACATTAATGAAGACGACTAATGCCACTGTGATGTATTTTATTTGAGTTACATTAGAGTGTGCCATGCACTGAGGTGCATTACACTTTACAATTCAGTGAACAAATAAGGTTCGGTCACCACATCTCCTTAGCCTGACGGGGATCTGCAAGATAAAAAAAATACTAAGTTAAGTTGGACAAACTTCATGCTCTAAGTAAACATTATTAGCATGTATGAATGCAAAGCAAGAGAGAAATGTTTATGTGGTGGTTTCGTCTAAAGGAATTCCCCTTGTTATTTCCTTATGGGTTAAAATTCACACACCCTTCATGTGGCAAACAGAAGTGAAACATGGAACAAATCAAGAGCTGGAACAATACTGCACAGCATGTCAGATCCACTATACATGCTGCACCGATAACTGAATCAATCTTGCTAAGGTCCTGAAAGAGAAAGGAATGTAGCTTTCAGATAGAAGCCAGAAAGGAAAAGAGTGGTGTAGGCAACCTACCAAGGAAGGAAGAAAACCAAATTCAAATTGCTTCTCCACATTACTGAGCACAACCCAAGACCAGCTGTGCTCCATGACAAGTCATGCAAGTGGGGGTTAGCACCAAACTCTTAGCTTGCCCCTTTCTTCTGTTACTGAGCATACTTTAGAGGTAAGATACTCCTCAAATTTATACTTGTACTCATTATCAATATCCCCACACAAAGTCCATGCCAATTCACCTATAGGTACCAAGTTGCTTGCATGCCCAGCAGGAACAAACTCCATGCAGCATGCCAAGCTAACACCTTAGCTAAGGAACTCCCCTCCCTTTCCTCAGTTTTGGGGCTAAGTGCTAATTCCAGAGTCAGTATTCAATGAGGTTAAACCACTGTATTTAGTGCCACATACAGAATACGTTCCAGTAAAATAGGAGATGTAGGGCATGCATGACCACTATACCCTTGGGTAAGTACAGCAAAAAAGCATCAAATTCAAGCTCCATCCAATCTCCATAGTCAAGATTTAAACTACTGAGGCAAATAAAAATGTCTTCCATTTGTTCTGTGTACTTGTCATTTTCACAGTCTTTCCAAAACATCTGAAACATTGGCACTGCTTTTCCCTTTCCTACTTCAGTATTCATGTGCATACATTAAAAAAGAACCCCAAAACTCTTTCCACCGTAAAGAAGTGAAAAATATCAGTTATGGTATCAGGAATAAGAACCATTAGCAATTCAAACAAAATCCCATATAAAGCCTTGACTTTCACATTTTCTTTTGAACTGGTGTATTTACGGAATGGAAGAAATGTTTAGGAAACATTTAATTTTAACAGGTGCTCACAATGTGCAACTTTTTTTAAGCTGCAAACATCAGCTAATAGAGACCAAAGCTCTATTTGCACTGAAAAAAAGTCCTGCTCATGATTCCAATTAAATATTCAACATGCATCCTTGTTGACAGTGTTTGTTTCAAATGATTTTACCACCAGATGGCCTTTCAGAACACTCTGATGAAGGCCACCTGACTAAAGAATGCAATTCCAGTGTCTAAGAAAATTTAGAAGTGCCTCTATATTAGCAATGGGACCAAACCAGAGGCAGAATTAACAAAAACAAAACCAGGCAAATGTGGCATTTCATTATTTATCTTTGTTGCAGTCATAGCTAAGGACAGAAGTTTCCCTCTCACCAAAAAAAAAAAACAAAATCCCAAACCAAAGGGACTGTCACAGAGGTTTTTTTCTGTTTTTAACTTCTAAACTTTTCAGAAGACCTCTGCTTTTTTTAATGGAATGGTGTTATTCAGAAATCAGATAGTTCTAGATTGTCACACAACAGAATTTAATATTAATAGTGTTGAGTACAAATCGTTTATTCAATCTTGTTGCTTTATGCAAACAGGCTGAGAAAATCCAGCTGGCCGGGATAATTAGAGCCACAGATTATCACGTAATGATCACAATATGAAAACATTCCAAAAGAATGAAAAAGCTATCATCCTAGATTAGTTAGAAGTAATTTTAAAAGAAGCAGAGAACTCAATGTAAGAAATCTGGATCAAGAAAGGGGGAGGAATTCTTTATCGAGTTGTCACACCATGAGCTCATGCAGTTTAGTGAGTGTGGTTATTAATAACTACGACAAGGTTGAAATCAGGACTGCCCCCACCCCTGTTTCCCATTCCTGGGCACTTAGCACTCTCCATCCTTTTACAGGGAGCCCAAATGGCTCACCCAGGGCAATACGGACAAGAAAGTGGCAAGATGCCTAAAAAGCAGATGAAAAGATGCTCAGATTTGCAATACTTCTGTCTATTTGTGGCTCCAATGCAATGGAAATTGCATTCCTACTCACTGAAGCACTGCTAAGCCTTTCAACCCTAGTCCTTTAGCTGGAGTTTTATGATGCCAGGGAGATTAGGCTCACTGCCCGCCAACAACACAGGCAATGAATTAACGTTCCTTATGCCCTAAGATCTTTTTTTGTAACAGAAAAACTCCTTAGACAGGACCTAGAGGGCTGTTCACCACCTTGGGAACCCACTGTTGGAAAGATGCTGACATGCTGGAAGTATTCGCACAAGAGCAGGAGGAATCAAAGTGGGAGGACAGATTTCTGCTAGACAGACGGAGAACTGGCTGATGAAAAACTGGAGAGAAATGCTGATGGTGTACTGATGGTATATAAGTCATGGTATGGTTGTTCAAGGCAGTACAGTGCACAGCACAGCTGAGGAAAGAAAATCATAACTGAGTGCCAGGAAAAATGAAATGAAAGAATAAATGAAAGAAGTTTAGAGGATTTCCATCTCTACTAAAAACCATAATAATGGATAATATAGGAATATCACAGCACTGGGAGAGTGAGACAGATGAGAGACTCCTTTTTCCATTTCCAGTTTGTGTATCTTCACAGACC
Source organism: Coracopsis vasa (assembly GCA_026283785.1). NCBI lineage: Eukaryota > Metazoa > Chordata > Aves > Psittaciformes > Psittacidae > Coracopsis > Coracopsis vasa. Next base: position 57,304 of record JANHGB010052871.1, read on the forward strand.
ATAAAACAGAATGTGCTGACCTGCAGCGCTAAGATTTTTAAGGGAAGCAATAAACACATACACAGTTCCATATGAATGGACAGTCTGTAGCAATAGACAGGATCAAAAACTTTCTGAAGACATAGAGCATACACTAAACTCTGAGGAATATCCCTAACTGTGGTCAAATAGTTTTATAGTTTTCCATTCTGGGATCACTTGACTCCTCACCAGGTCTCAGCCACTCTCAGAGATGGGACACTGAATGACTGAGTTATGACCGAGACAGTGTTCTTCCTCGGTTTAAAAACAGAAAGCTCCAGAAAAGCATTAAGAGAGATAAGCAGTGCTTAAGAGGAAAATTCAGAATGATCCAGGAGTTAGTAAGTCTGGGAATATTTTTTATAGCTTTGCGATTTTGGCATCGGACAAAATTGTAAATACATTCCTGACAGATGAGTTCCCCAAACATCTGGGGAGATATGAGCCGATAAGAAGCCACTTACTCACATTTCATAAAGGATAAATTTAGACATTTCTAACAGCTGGAGTGGCTGTGAGAGCTGGGCCAGGCTGTGGACATACGCTGTCAGAAGTGCAGGAGGGAAACAGTCCGACAGCCAGGCTGGAGACCAGGGCTTTATCTTGCCACTGGCAAGGGAAGGATTTCCCAAATGCAAGGCAGTACAAGGAGGTAACAGAGTTCTCCCCGTGTCCCACACAGACCACTGCAGTTCCAGGTGGTGAGAATGAGTTTGTGCTGTTCCTGTAGGTCAGTGATATCCTAAACCCCCTGTGGGTACCTGGGACAGGAATGTCTACAGGAGTCTACACACTAAAAACAGTGAACCCCATCCATGCTTGGAGCCCTCTGGAAACATATTGCTTTGGGAAGAGGGGTTCTAACAACCTTGGCAGTGACATGGGCTGCCCTCAGGTCCCTTTTTCATGCTGGGTCCGGCCATAGGCTCTAGCAGCCTTCTGTAACCCTGGCATTCTCAGGACTGTGCCCTGCCAGAGAGGGGACAGCCAGGACAAAGCTCAGACCATGAACCAGGAGGTATTCTGGCATCTTACTGCCCTTACCTAAATATGTCTGAGCTTCTGGAAACCAGGCAGGAGTGGGAACACCACAGGACAAGCAGCTTAGATTTTTAATGGGTTTAAAATAGGTTTGAAATCAAAGAAGATGAGATCCAGTGATTCAATGTCGACTGACGTTCCTGAGAGGCAGCCAAGAAAAACAAGCTGCCGAAAACAAGCTGTTCAGAAAGCTGCTGAAGAACAAAGGAGAGAAGAAGGACATGAAAGGGAGAATGGAAAAAAGCATGAAGCCACCAGCTCAATACATGTATCTAGCAGATGACTGCCATATCAGCACTAGTGTCTAATGAGGTCAGATGAAAAAGGATCCTTCATTCAATAAAAACATATTGACATGTTTGAAATGTCTCTGATTTTAATAAGAAAATAATTTCTAATTTCTAAACACATTTCAAGCCATGAATTCCCCTTCCAGATTGGGTAGAAGCAGAACAAGTTTTGGGGTTTGACATGGTTTAAAGGGAATTAAAGGGGTAATTTTTCTTTCTCTACACATCCTCCAATGTATAGATAGCAATATTGTATTCACGTTTGCTGATCTGAAGTACCTCCCTTACCCTGTAGTCTTTATTTCTCATTTCTAGTGTAGAAAGGCCAGAGAAAAGGAAGAAGCAAAAATGAAAGTGACTGGGTTATTTTTCTAAAAGGGATTAAATAAAAAAAAGCTTTATATTTGCCTGAATCCATGCTTTTTTAATCCATTTCACTAAAAGTTCTGTGCTAAATTGTTCCAACAGGAAGTAATACTCATTTTAATCTGCTGCTTTAATTAACATACAGCATGTTCCCCATTCCTGCAGCAATAAATCACCAAATCTGAGCAAATTTCACTATTCCTTGAAAGGCAAGCAGATCTGTAACACATTATCTTTTATACATGTTATGAACAGGAATACAAACACAGTGAAGATTATCCCAGACTGCAAAGGAAGGCAGAGCACAGGTTCAAAACAGAGCCTGCAGAATAGTCAACAGTGACTCATGAGTTTTGCAGAGTTAGTCACCACTCTTCATCTGCAGTGCAGTGATTTATATTTTCTATCTTGGGACAATGTTTTTTGCAGTGAGTAATTATGTGGGTTTGCCTGTGGCCTCCTATGCACAGAAGCTCTGTATCTGGTGAAAAGCAATGTCCGGTGGGATTGAGCTGTCTGACAGCAGATTTTAGTGTTCAGTGAGCAGCAATGATTGCTTGTATTTTTGAAAGCAAGAGTGGATATGAAACACAGTTTGGGTTTCTTTTCCATAGTTAAGTTTCAAGATTATTCTGAAAAAGACTAAAGCACAGCTCTCAAAACCCAGCAACCAGTTAGCATATGTCCACAGAACAACCATAATATCAATGATGTTGCTGGGACATGTGCTGCCTTTATGGGCTCTTGGTGTAAGGATTTTAATTTATCTTAAGTTAAAAGTTTAAAGCTTGTGCTGGCTTGTTGCAGAGACCTTTTGTAATATTAACTGAATTATGTCAAGCATTTTCTGTCAGCCATGAGATTTGTCATAAATCACAAGAAATCTTGTAATAATGTAGTTCTGAGCATTATGTCTCCAAAAAGTCCCTTTCATAATGGGAAATACCGTCTTATGTTTTTTAATGCCTTTCTTTCCTCCCTTCCCTTGGGCTGTACTTTTTTCTTTCCTTTGTCCTTTCTAGGGAAATGAAAGCTTTCCTTTGGCCTGACTGGAGAAAACCAACCATTTAGTTAAATTCTATGTTTGTATCTATGTTCTTTATCTCCCTGTAATAGAGGCAATTTCCTTTTACCTGCACAAATATTTAGTACACTGGACTCCACATTTACCATTTAGTTTCTCCTTAGTAATTGCCCTCTTGAGATCTTTTAGCAAAGATGGATATGAGTGAGCTTATGGAGAAGACTTTTAGGTGCTGAGGACATCCAGTCTGGAGCCAAACACACCTCCTGTGAATGACCAACACCTACAAACGTCCAACTCAGAATGCTAGAACCAGGTAATGCTGGCTGTTGAAGCAGATTCTCCTCACAAAAAGAGTTTCGGATGTCACTCTCTTTCCTGTATATCCTTGGGAGGCCCAGAGCAGAAGGTGCCATCCTGCTGGCACAAAGATGCCCAAGGATATAAGGAAGCTGAGCTGAGCTATGCACCGACCTGCAAAGTTTTATTCCTCAGGGCAGTGCTAAGCCAGGGCCATGCACTGCAGTCCACAACACTGAGGGAGCACGTGAAACAGGAGGAAGGAGATGCTTGCACTAAACAAAGCCAGTGAAGGGCTGTCTTTGAGGAGGAAACCCATCCAGGACAAGCCAATGGGAGAGGCCATGTCCCAGCTGACGTTACCACTCTGCGGTGACTCAAGGCAGCTTTGACTAAGCTGCACAGAGTGGAGTGGCTGGGACATGGCCATTTACTTGCTTCAAATCAGAACATGAAAGGAGCAGCTGCTGCAGCCTCCTCAGTTTCAAGAAAAGCCTCACAGGATTGTGCAAGCTTGTGGGGAATATGTCTGTGCAGGGCTTGCACACTGAGTCCCACATTGGTGACTCTGATGTATTTCTGTGGTGGACTGAGAACCCTGTTTTGATCCTGTTGCTTCACCTTCTTTGTCCTTTCAAAGGGTGCTGGCCTGGTCATGGGGTGATGGTAAGCTTTGAGGCCGGTCTGATCAAACAGTAGTCTTTGCTGAGCAGCATCTGGCTCCTGCTCAGAGCCACCTCAGCATGTGAGCCTCACCTTCAAGGAGGGACAAGTGAACCTGGGTGAGGCTGTCAGGTCACCCCAAGAGAGACCCAGATGCAGCAATGCAATGAGGCAGGAGCAGATTCTGGGGCTTTGCTCCAGAGCCTTGTTCAATGTGGACTTCAGGCTCTGAAGTACCCCTGAAATTACATGTAGCCACTCAAAAAGGCTTTGAGCAGCAGTGAAGTGACAGGTCAGAGCCTAGTACCAGCCCTCTGCAGACCCCCTGGTCAGAGCCACTCAGGGCAGTCACGCAGCAGAGAGCGTAGTTTTGGGAAATGAGTCTGAAGCATTCAGTGGGGGATTTTAAACACTAGCTGACTATCTGGGCAAGCAACTTGCCAGCTATGCGTGTCCTACAGGATGCTGGCTACCATGTTCCACTTACGAACCTTTGTGACTGGGGTGCCTTGTGAGTAAGCTAGTGTGGTTTCTGATTCCTTAAGCAAACATCGACGTTCCCTAGCATGAGGGAGTTGAGTGGTGAGCAGTGACTAATGAACAGCTGGTATGAATTCTTGACACTCCTGGAACCCAGAAATATGTTGATGAATTCTGGCTGAAGTCCAAATAGTTGCAAAGTAATGACTAAAGTGGTAATGAAATACAGCTGACTGGCTTACTCATGTTCAGAGGCTCAGTGGTTTATCCCAGCTTACATCCAGCATCTCTGGCCCGGTTCTGAGTCACCTCTTCATGTCTGGAAGGTGGTGGGTGCCTGGGGATGCTACAAGCACTGCTGTAGGACAAGGACCCACAGGAGTGCCAGTGCTCGGCTGCATCATACACATGCTCCTTCTCAAGGCAACCAGGATTCCTGGCTTGTGTGAGGGCTCCAAGCCCCTTCCTATCTGCAAGGCAAAGTGCACAAGTAGCTCTACAAACACTGGCCTAGGGAAAGAAGGTGCCACAGGGAAGGAGGAAACAGCATCAAATTAGGAAATGTCAGTGGCTTCACCTTGTACAAGGAGCAGGACAGAGAAGACTAAAGTTGGTGAAGGAGATGGAGTGACTGCCAGGCCAGCAGGGACTGAGAGATTTAGGATTAGATAATTTCAAACTTGGAAGAGGATTATCCTCTGAAAATACAACCTATACATGAACAATTGAGAAGGATGGGAAAAAAATCTATACTAAACAGCAAAGATTCTACACTGTGAACATATGTATTTACAGGTGCTGATAGGCACCAGTAAATCTTGGCCTCTTCTACTGGGTCACCTTTGAAAATAGGACCTAGGGTGACTTAACATTTTTGAACACACTGCCTCCTGAGGTATCATATGATAGATTTATGTCAATGCCCTGTACTCATTTCAGTAAGGTTTCTCTTGTTGTGCACAAAGATAAATATGAACAAATCATTCCTTAGACAATCTTCGAGCAGTAGCTGGGTATGCATATGGCTTGTCTTCCAGCCCTCCTGTGCAAGCAGATACATTCAATAACTGCTAAGACAGGCATATATCCCAGCATGGGATGGGACTGTCACTCACAGATTTCCTTGAGTAGATTCAGGCAGGCATCTGAAATGAAACTAAATGCAACAAATGGCCTCACTTTTCTTTTCTCTTTTTTTGAAAGGGATTTATTCTGACAATAAATGAATATAACTGGCAGGCAAAACCACAGATGGGCGAACATGACAGATTGATGTAGCCAGATGGAATCATGTTTGTTTTAATCCACAATCAGTAGGCACAGCAGCGACAGCCTTTTCATGCCGCTTTAGAGGAATCAAGCGCTCTGAAACTTGATTGGAATTATGTCATGAGAAATAAATAGCCCAGATTAAGCCAGAGATAACAGAGGGTGCAAGGCGGTGGCGGCGCAACATTGCTCCAGGGGAAAAAATGTGTTTAGAAGTTGTTGAATGTAACCAATATAAAGACTGAAAGGAATAAGCTGACCTGGGGGGACATTATGGCTGTCACTGACTCCTCAGCAGCCAGCAGTGAAGGTCTCTACAGCATTCAGGAGCAGCGAGAAACAGCCCCAAAATAGCAAAATGTATTTCTTGGCAAGTGCCATTTTCCTGCTGCTACAACCACTGACCTCCTCCTCCTGCCTCACCTTCAGCTCGAGACATGGACCCCACTGATGCTGCAGGGACACAAATGCCACCATCCATGGGCCAGCTCCACTGCATGCACCTGCTGGCTGGGGACAGAAAGTCCTGCACGCAGGGGCAGAGGTTTACTTACGTGAACCCCTTTTTGGTTTGCTCACCACCAGATCTGAAAGAGGCATCTGGACAGCTGATGAAGTTCTCCCCTCTCTCCCCGCGGGAGCCTCTGAGGCTTTTGTCATGAACAAGCCACAGTTGTTAGCACTTTCCAAGAAAAGCAGCAGTGTTTTGCTAAAAGTGCCGACTGGCAGCAGGTTGGCATTGGGCTTCTTTGTTAAGAGCTGAGAGAGCTTACGTTTTCCGGGAGAAAGAAAAGTCCTATTGAGATAATAATATCATGCCAGGCAGACAGCCCTGCTTGTGTAATCCACTTTGAGCACAATGCTGTGTTGTGGCTTGAGCATTGTTTCCAGCTGAAAAGTGGCTGTGATTTGCCTGGTCAAGGACCTTATCCTGACTGACAGGTCTACAAAAGGAGACAGCATGTGTGGCGGGCTGAAAGGCCAGGGAAGTCCACCTGAGGGGTGACGGGATGGGACAGGGACTGGGATGCGAGAACCTGCCCATACGTGCACCTCCCTTCTGTGGGTGGAAAGGGTGCTGGGAGCATCCCATGGTGCTGGTGGCATCCCACAGTGATGAGCTCCTGTTTCCTTGGTGCAGCATGGATTCACAGCAAGGCTCATTGGACTAAACAGATTCCACTGCAGGGCACATGGCCAGACAAGAGGAGAAGTAGGAAAAGTTACCCCAAGTTCAATCCTTTTTCAGGGCTATAGTTTGATACCTTACCAGAAATATGATGGCATCTCTGTTTGGAAAGACTGAAGGTACAGGGCACCTGTTCCAGGAAAAATTATTTTTCTCCTGGAACAGTCAAGATGTTTCTTTACATGCTTTGTACAAAGCTATTGCCAAAATCCTGGTATGACAGGGCAATAGCAAAGCTAGTTTATAACTGCAGTGACAAGCTCCCAATACCACTAAGACCTTCTTCCTTTTCTGGCTTTCCCAATAGGGCCATAGACACTGAAATGGTCCTTTGCTCCCAGAGCTATGATCCCTGAGAAAGGTGGGCATTTAAGGTGTGAATTGTGAGTTTATCACTGACAGATGTGAAGGCACTCACATTTGGGATGAGTACTTTGTTCCTGTGGAGAAGTAGAAATGGAAATAACAGAAATATTAGACTACTGCATAGCAGGTGGCTCTGTCATTACATTCACCACTAGCACAACGTCTTTTTCAATCAGATGTCCTAGCGGTCACAGTAAACAATGGAAAACATGAGCAAAGCCGGGCTGATTATGTACATTACTAACATAGAAGAGAGAGCTTTTTCATTGCTGTAGTTAAAACATATTGATAGCTTCTGCCTACCTGGAATTAGCAATTAACTGCAAGGGTAACACTGCTATTTGTAAATCTAACAGCATTATATGAACAGAATTAGACACTTCAAAACCTCTTAATTTTCACTTTGGATTTCTTGCTGTTTACTGGCTACTGAAAAGCCAAACCTATTGGTACTCTCAAAATGCGTGATGAATGTGACAATGTTTCTTAATGAAAAGTTTAAAAGATAGTACCAGGAATCTGCCTTTGGTTTACATCTGTAAAATGCCCCTTTATCTTCTATCTCTTTATGACAATTCAGGTGATACCAGATTCATGTCATGACTTCAAGATATTGGTTCTGGCTTGCTTTGGATCAGACCTCAATTCCTTGGCAAAGATGGACCTTATGAGGCTTTCTGTCATCCAATGGGCTGAACTTTGCTTTCAACATAGCTAGGGAATTAAGAGCTGTTAGAGCTGCAAAATTTTGCCTCTTTATGTACTAACCTTTCTCCAATCGTACAGCATTTGGCAAAATAGTGTCTTCTATGTAAAGCGGTTTATTACAACCACTTGCATTTTAATGACTAACCCTAAGCTGTTTACAAAACCTTCTTCACAGCTAAACTCAACTACCAGCTACACAGTGATGTTCAGTTCATACTGAAGTCTTACAGAGGTTTTTCACGGGTCTCATGATAGACATTTAAACAGAGGCTGAGTTTCATTCAGACCTGAGAAGTGTATAACACCAGCATGGCCAGATGAATGTACAGATCTGATGGATAAGCAGGACAAAGAATACAGCAAAGAAGAGGATTGTTCTCCTCTTTGGAGCTTGATACCGCAATCAACTTCCTTCTTCCAGCAAAACACATTTCCGTATTTTACTGATCACAAATGAGCATCTGCAGCAGGCCAGCCTAACCATCAGCATTTTCATTATGTATTCAGGGGATGGCACTAGGAGATGACACTGTGCAGATGGCCAGCACATGTGTTCTGCAGCATCAAAGTCCTCTCTTCCTCTGGATAGGAGTTTTGGGATTTAAATGTAGCCCTGTACTGGTCTTCAAAACCAGGTTGGCTTTCCCTCTCTGCATGGAAAAATGAGTGTGAAGCTATGCATGCAGTTAAACCAAACTCTGCTCCAGATGTTCAAAACTGCCAGGCTAAGCATGACTGGGACAGTAGTTGATTACTGAGCGAAGTGCATCACCTGCAGTCTCTGAGACCACTCCTAGCTAAGGCAAGTAACTTTTTGTCAACTTCCCATCTAGTACTGACCAGGCCTGAACATGCTTAATTAGTGATATCTGATGAGTGCAAAGCCTGGGGTTGTATTAGCCTTGCTTCTAAATTTGGACACATGCTTTGAACTAGTAATACAGGAGTTAAAAGCATCATGTAAACAGGATTAGACTTGGCTTGCAAAACTTTGGTTTCGTCCTTGTTTGAGGGAATAAGAGACAGCAAGAAAGCACACAGTAGAGCAGATGCTTCAGACAAAACCAGCTGGTAACTCCAAAGCCACACCTTTCAACATCTATCCCTGAGCATGTAACAACATGGTATGCCTGGGGTCCCATGATGGGAGTCAGCACTTTCAGGTGGGGTGATGTGCCTGGGACAGCAGCGGCACTCAGCAGCAGCGGGGAGGGCAGTCTGCTCATGGCCCCACCAAGCACAGGCCTGGCCATCCCCTTCAGAAGTAGGCATCCATGGGACAGCGTTGCACATTTGCAGTGACTGGATCAGCCAGTGCCATGGAACACCCTGGAAAGTGCAGCTTGGTCCAACCTTCCAGCTGAGAGGGAGGTCAGGAAACCTAGGGCCCTTACAAGGAGCTGAAAAGCCATCTGTGCAAAATTCCCAGGTGGAAAACAAAGAGTACAGGAAAAACACCCTTGTGATGTTTACCCCATTGCTGTGGCACGGTGCCCTCGCTATTCCCTGGTTCCAGATCTTCTACTGCTGGACTTCAGAGATCACTGACCAGGCAACCACTGCTTTCAACCAGGGCACAGACACGATGCAGTGAGCAGTGGAGGAAACAAAATGCAGAACCCTTCCCCTCAGCAGTGTGGTGCAGGCATTTATCCAGGGATTTGCTGTCTCAGCAGGAGTGCACGCAGCATACATGGAGCTTGATATGTTTGAAAATACATCAGACAGCACACAAACCCATGCATCAGAGGATATACACAGCTTACTGTGTTTCCTACATCTGAAGTATAGTTTCATGAGAGAAATTTAAGCTTCTGGAAGGGAGTAGGCTTAATATGTGTAAATTCAGCCTGGCACATGAGAATCCAGGTTCTGATCTGATTTCTTGACATTATTCTATATAAGTATTAAATGATAATTTATCACATCTTCTGAATATGACCATAAATGTCCCCCAGTTCTGCAGCTCCAGGTGACATGGATGCTTCTAGAAATGTATGTTCATGTCACGCCTGTCCAGTCTCTAGCATCTCTCTCCCTGAGCAAGGATCTCCAGAGCTAGCCAGAATCACTTCATTTGCATTTCTGTTTAAAGGAGAGTTAAATCCCCTTTATGTGCTATTTTGCCTTCTTTTCTCTTTCTCATTTATCTGAAGACATTTCAGGACTAGAGCAGAGTGCTTAGAAAAAATCTCCCAGCTGATGAACAAAAGACAGCATTTAATTTAGTTACTTTCAAGTAATCCAGTTACGCCATTCAGACATTTTGTTGCCAAACAAGATCATCAGGGCTAAAAGTCTTGTATATACTATTCCTATTGTTCTGGTGAGTTATTTGCCTTGTACTCAGAGCAGTCTGCAAGCTATTTCTCTCCATATAATGAGAAAGAATTGTACACATGTAAAGAATTCTTCATGCTTTGCTTTACAGGATGTGATTTAACAGTACTTGCCTTCAGAGATCTTGACAGAGAAGTACCTGAGGTATCTAAAATATTATAAGAGAGGTCATAAATGGCACCAAGAACCTATGGCTGGCTGCTTTTCTGGACTCATTCAGCCTGCAGCAGTGAAAGAAGTGCTTTGACTTTAGAAAAGAGTGTTTAATGTGCTTGGAAGGAAGTGTACAAATGCCAAAAACATCTCCTTGAGAGTCTGAAAAACTTCCTCTTTTTTTCTTTACATGTTTGTTTTCCCATTGCAAGTAGTTTCAGTGGAACATACTGAAATGGCTTGCTGTGAAGGCTTTCCAAAAATGATTAAGATACATTTTATATATAGCCTCCATATCATAAACTGGGATTACTCATCTCCTGAAACCATTTTTTCCTTGGCTTATATACTTCTATATGAATACACCCCCAGAAAGCAGAGCTGTTCACGCAGTGGGAAAAGTAACATCAGCTCCTTCCCTGAGAAATATGAGCTGCAGTTTGTTGTATTCACAGAGGTGGTGGCCCTTAGCATCAGTTTCCTCTGAAGGATCCTTCTCCTCTGTGGATTCCTGCTGACTCACTGCCCTTCAGCCTCCTGCATTTCATCAGGCACTTTCAGCTTCAAACACTGGACACTGCCTCGCTTGCAAATCTTTGGTCTGGATCCAGGGAGGAGAATATTGGTGCAGGTACTTATTTGAGATTTTAAGATGTTTGAGCCACTGGGCAGCTGCAACCAACACAGCTCTGCTACTGCCTCTGAGATGGCAATGCTGAAATCTTTGCTCCTTTGGATTAATGTCTCTTGGCTGAGTCAAGTTTTGAATTTCCCTTTTCCTACCTCTTAGCAGCCTTCCAGTATCTGAAGGGGGCCCACAAGGATGCCGGAGAGGGACTCTTCATCAGGGACTGTAGTGATAGAAGAACGGGTGATGGGTTCAAACTTGAGCAGGGGAGGTTTAGGTTGGATATCAGGAAGAAGTTCTTCACTGTGAGAGTGGTGAGGCAGTGGCACAGGTTGCCCAGAGAAGCTGTGGCTGCCCCATCTCTGACAGCGTTCGAGGCCAGGCTGAATGGGGCTTTGAGCAACCTGGTCTAGTGGAAGGTGTCCCTGCCCATGGCAGGGGGGTTGGAACCAGATTGTCTTAAGGTCCTTTCCAACCCAACCCATTCTATGACCCTAACTTGGAAACAAAGCACCTTTTTTCTAGTTATGGCTGTACTGTTGGAAAACGTGGCACCATCAGCTGGAATCCATCCATGTACAAGTGCAGCAACCACATCAAAGAGCAGCTTTCAGCAAGAGTGCAACCACTTTCAAATTTTAAGGCAATTAAAAAATACACGGTCATATCCAGGAAGATTTCCCACCCCAGAAGAAACTTCCACACCCAAGGAGATCATTATCACAAAACTCTTCAAGACAAATAAATCCAACAGAATGTTCATTTTCTACAGTTAATAAGTGTTCAGCTTTTGATTTGGTTTGGGTTTTTGTTTTCCTGCATGAGCAAGTTTTCAGCACGTTAAGAAATCTTCTTCAGTAGTAGTTTGGTAAGCCAGAGTTCCTTAGAAACAGATAATAATGCTTCTTCTTACTCTGTATTGTGTGCTTAAAGGCAATTCAGGAACATGAACCTGCTCCAGAAAACTGGAGGAATGCTTCCAGAGGAAAGCCTCTCAGCTGCACGTGGCTACCTCCCTCCCAAGACCATTTTACAGCTGCACTCCTGCCTACGCTGCTGATCATAATTCCTTCTTCACAAAGACAGAGTTTCTCCCTCTAGCAACTGAACCTCCCTGGTGGGAAGGACAAGATACTTCCATGGTTTATCCCAGCAGCAGACTCTGACTTTCGCTGTCTTTGACGATGCACACATCCACATCCACAGCCAGTTCATTCCCCTCTTGTCTGAGTCTCCCATGAAGGACTGCATCTAGGGGTATTTTTCATGTATTTCTCAAGACACTATGGGAACATGTGCCTTGTTTACTTAGCGGTACCTCACCACAGTCTTAGATCATGTCAGCCAGCCTTTTAATTTGGGTTAATTCAGTTTCTTTTTCTCTCTTTGCACCTTTTTCCATCAATAGCTATGTTTTAGGCCACTGGGATAGCACCAGCTGTCACTTGCCAGCAAGCGATGTCACTTTGATATATATCTGCAGCTCCTCCAGCTCTGTGGTCAGACTGCACGTGTTGGAAGGAGCAATATAAACCCTAGATCAATATATCTGGCTTCCTTTTCAACAGTTATAGCTCCTGAAACAGAATTATTTTGTACCAATTCTGCCAGATCCTTTTAATCCCCACATTTGTCTCTGAGCAATTTTTCTGCCTGTAACACATCCAAATGCAACATTTTCTACTAATGTCATTGACAGGCCCCTCCCTTTCCAGTTCATTAATAAAGTTGTTAAAAACCTTTTGTTGGCCTTCAATATGGTTCACTACATGTGGTTGCTTCCATGACTCAGGGGCACTATTAGCAAGTCTGGAACATCTCCAGTGTGTCTGGAATATATCTCTATCTCGATAGTTTAAGTCCTGCTTACAAGACAGGCTGCTTAGTAGACAGAAATAATAGAATAACACAGTTCTAGACCGCTGCATGTGGATTCATCCCTCCCTACTTCCCTCCCTTCTGAAACAGAAGATGCTTCTTTGTGATTTTACATTCCCACACTACTTCAGCAATACCCATGAGCCTTCCCTGACCACAACACTGGAGTACTTTGAGAGCTGAGACTCAGAAAGTCCTCATGCTTACTTCTAAAGTGATGAGCTATGGGAACAGCACGCTGTGATGACTCTATTTATTTACTTATTTGTGGCTTGAATTGTTTTTTACTTTCTTTGCTGTCAAATTAGATCTTGCTGGCCTTTGCTTTAGAGTGACTGATTCATAGATGGCAATTCTCTGCAGCAGTGCAGCAAATGACTTCTCTCAGTGAAGCCGTTTCTTGTTTCTGCATTAAAATTACAGAAAACTCAGTAAATTTTCATTGTCTACCAGTATGCAGCCAGGCAAAGACTTTATAAATCAATTGTTTTGCTCTTTCTGACTCTAATGATTAAACTTGGAAACATCAGCTGGAGGACATGCTCCAATTTGCATAGATAATTGTGTTTGGTATCAAACAAGATATATGTAGCAAAGCTGAAATGTGTGACCTCCTTTAAGATTCCCCATGTCTAGCTCTCATCCCATTAGAAGCAAGGGCATCTCTTGCCTGTAATGACCAATCTGCTCCACATTGGTCTTGTTGGGTGCTGTGAGCAAAGATGTCTCCTTTGCGATCATCAGTCTCCAAGCTGGAGGTAAGGTAACAACATCCCATGACAGTCAAAAAAAAGGCTTTTCATGGATAGCCCTCCACATACCCTCCTGCTGAACCAGCCTGAGGAACTTCTAGGTGATGGTTCCCATAGACCAGTTACACGCCAAGAGCATTTCTGCTGTACTCAGAAGTGCCCTCTCTGCGGCTCGAGTGACACAGGGAAGTGAGCAGGATCTCACGTGTAGCTCTCAACCGGGTCAAAAATCACAGGGTTGTTCAGTGCACCTGCATTTTAAAAGACAAGCTGCAGAGAACAGTGAAAAGCAATATTAACAGTCTTCCTGGTTCTTTCCTTGATTTCTCTTCTGAGGCTTACACCTTGGTCATGGTGCCCTGCTGAAGCCTAAGAAGGAAGAGAGATGATGCTACAGAAATCAGGGCCAGGACCTCAGAACTGAGCTGCTGCCTCAAGGGCAAACAGTTGTGTGCATGCCTAAGGGAGAGCAGCCTCCCATCCCTCTGAGCAGCTGTGGCTTCATTGTAGTATCATTCGATCCCCTGCTGGCTTCATTTTTCTCCTCAATACTTCTTGTGCTGCCAGTTTTCCTGGTTTTTCTCCCCTTGGAATTCTTCACAGAGCCACCCTCTGCAGGCTCTCCTTTCTGAGGATGAAAGGAACTTTTCTGGTAAAGGATGGCCCCAAAAGTCCCGACCAGTGTTGCCCTGCATTGTCGTGCTCCCTCTGCATCAGTGGTGGCGATTCGTGGCAGGAACCAACTGTATCTCAGGCTAATGAGTTGTCAGAAACCCGTCCCCATGCCTCGCCTCCTGGGCAGGTTATTATTATGAGGGCTGTCAGTGGCGGGTGAGGATGGGGCAAGCAATCCATTTCTGCAGCCAGCAGGGAGCTATGAATCTGTTCACAGGGGATCAGCGGGGTGCTGTGGGAATTTGCCTGCCCTGCGAGAGTCCACCAAGGGCTACCATTCAAGAGAGCACTGTGGGTTCATGGCGAGCACAGCGAGTTTGCCTCTAATGTATGCCCTAATGAGTCGGCGGAGGGCGTTCTGCCTGCCTGAATGTCTTTAGTGTGGCAAAAGCGGAGTGGACATTCCTATACAATAGTGGGCTTAAATTCAGCTTCTCACCAACGCCTAATTCATGGGCGGAACGGCTTTTGTAATACCTATAGAAGAGAAGTACAGTAGGTCATTTCATCAACTAATTGGAGTTGACAATCCCATATCTGTCCATATCTCAGAGCCATTTGCATGCATTTGGAAATGGAAGCATTTTGTCTTCCCTCGTGTGGCCAGTCACCAAGGACTGAAAAATATACATTTGGGTTTGCACTTCAGACAGCCACAGCTTCACAACAAAAACTAATATATCCTGACAGTGCCTTTTTCACTTCCTGAATGGCAGGTGGAACATTAAGGGTTACCTTTCTTACCTTCATTCTCCACCTTTTAGATCATGTTTCCTTCTCCCCACCCATGGTTTGATATCTGTGCGGGACACACACTTCATGTTTGTCGGGTTTCACACAGTGTAGAGCATCCATCTTGCGTAAGTCTTGTAGGTGCCACCATAACATCAATAAAATAATGGGGTGATGGTCAGGATAATACAAAATGTCCCTGGTTTGTAAATGGGAGTTTCACAATTTGCTGAAGGCCACTTGCTGGACCACTACCAGGGGTAAGTCTGGTCCCCAACCCCATGCCTGTAATGACAAAGTGCATCAAAGCTGTCATTTGCTTTAGTCTTTTGGGGCATAGCATGAACTTCTGCTATTATCAACACTTTATCCACTGGCCAGTTCAGATACAGAAGTTGCTTCTGAGTCTATACACAGATACTATTAATTCTTCCAATTTTGTTAGGCACATAACACCTGAGAAAGAAAGCTTTCCAAATCCTCTGTGGAAGACAAATGGACACTTTGGAGTGTTGTGCCAGTTAAAACTCGACGTTCCCTTTTCTCCGGTAGACCATTTTGTCCTCAAAAGCAACCACAGAACTAAGTCGTATCTCCACCTATGAAAGTCTTTGGGAAGAATTAACGGTGATTTGAGCTAACTTGGGGGATTTTAATATTTTCTTTTTAAATAAAGGCTTGGTTTTGTCCATTAGTCATGCTAGACCCTCCAGGCTTTCTCTGTGCAACCCTCAACTCCATTAACAGTCTATGATGAAAACATAAAACTAAATTAATGGCTTCTTCCATTCACTAAATGTTTATTCCACGTGGGATCTGAAATGCAGAATGTGGTAAAATTGCATGGTTTGTACTTTATACTGGGACTGATGGAGACTGGAACACCACTTGGATGGAGACAAATAAACTTTATGCACTGATCCTAGCGACTCAGAGGCAATTTAGTTGCTCTTGATGTGACATGGGGATTTTCATGCTGTAGAGCTAGGAAACAGTATAAAGCTGCCCAACAAACAGAATATAGATGAGCTAAATCACCACATTTTTTTTCCCTCTAAATATGTTCATTAAGGATATTACTTTGCCTAGGATGAAAAACTTTACTATATTTTTGCTCTTAAAAAACAAAGATCTGCTGGGAGTGTGGGAAATATGTTTTAAAGAGCCAGTAAATGGAGCACACGTCAGTAAAGACAGCTCGATTTCGTTACGGTGGTGTGATCACAAAAACATTTTCTACCATGCAACTTTTAATTAGTCTCGCAAAAAATTATTCTGCTTCACTTATACAGAGTACAGTACATGGCTACATAAATGCATAAGGAATGAAATAAATATGCTTTGTTCAAACGTGGTGACCTTTGGGAGACAAAGATGATAAGAGAATGAAGTTTCTTTCTTTTTCCTCTTGTATTTATCATGCGGCAAGTCAATGTTCCCTCATGAAATACAGTAATTATGATAAAAAATAAACTGAAATGAACTTCTTCACTTCACACTTCAACAGTCTTCCAGGCATACAAACGCATTCATGCATGTATGGCTGTCATTTCCAATCCAGACAATTTCTGATAAGCTTTAGCCATTCTGAGGTGCTGCCAGTTTGAGTGACAACCTTGATACCTGCAACTAAACGGTTAATCTGTTCACCATTGTGAATGTAATCATTGCTCTCAGACACACAGGAATCCCACATTTTTTTTGATGTCTGAAATAAAATGGTTGTTAGCAAATAATGTAGAGCACATACACACATAAATATATATTAATATGCATGGTATTGTCTGCACTGTTCTGTGGTTTCACATGTATTTTTATATGTATTTATATATATATATATGAGTATTAAACCAGAGAAAATACGGAAAGTAAAACATATTTTTAAATAATGTAAAATGGATTTGCCTTTGCTGTAAATAAAAAATCAAAATAAAGTGAATCATTGCCTTTCATTAAAACAACATTTTAACTATACAATTCACATCTGAGTCATATGTGCTCTCTGACTTTTTAGTATAATTCAGCATCCAGTTCCCATGGAACTCAGGGGCATTCCACCCTTGAAAGCGCAGTCATTACTTCCATCCTGCTGCTATTTAAACACACTTGGAAATGCTGTACGCTTCCAAATATGAATAAAGCAAAACCAGTGAAGGCAAAGGTTATGTAGGCAAAGGGTATTTCCCTCATTTGCTAAAGACATTACAGCTCTGATCAATGTGCTTAGCTTGCACATTTTAGCCCATTATCTGAGGCTGGAGTCAACTTGGCAACATCAAAATGGTTGTATTTTACATTTATATAAGCTATTATATACTCCTATATTTGCTCAGCATCAGAAACACTGGTCTGCAGTATTACCCATGTATACTTAATTTACTGATGTTGACTATTCAGGGGAAAAAAAATCCAATTTCATGCAAATCAACTTCCTATTTTCAGTATAAACCCCCTGAAATTCTGCCAAGTTTAGCACTGCAAGTAATGGACCCATAAAGAAAACATATAGTATGGATAGTGTATTAGAAGAATGGAGATCAGTTATATCCTCAAAGATACCTCACAAAATGCAGGTCATTAAGTCTGGTAAGTATTGCTCCCCAAGCACCATGGAAAGTAGAGTCACAAGGTCATTATTAACATGGCCTGTGGGAGTGTCCCTTCACATACCTAAATTCAGCTAATTATTAGCTGGTGAACAAGGATCGTAGCAGTCAGGTTTCCAGCCACTATTATCTTCTGCATGGGTAAAGTTTCAGTCAGAGTCTTTTGGTGGAATCTGGTGTCCCAGTGCTAGGACAGAAGCACTGTCACCCGCTGCCATGACCATGCTTCTTGTTGGACAGCCCAGTTCAGAGTAGCATAGGAATTGCCATCTACTTGACTCTATCATGAATTATCAACTACTTAATGTAAAGTCATACCTCCATTAAAATTCTTGGGGTCTCAACATGATAGTACTGCGAATTAAACTTTAACAAGACTGTTTAGCTGTGGATTTGATGTCTGTTGTTAAATCAATCTTTAATTGAATCATTTAATCCTCTCGATCTTCTTTCCCAGAGATAAAAAATGATTAAGAGCTTCTTCCTGAGCATTTAAAGCAAGCACCCACAAAACCACAGATGAGCTGAAGTGTTTTATGTCCAATTCACAGAAGCATGTAAATCCATAAAGTGTCACAGGTATGAACTAGCCCCTTTCCCCTTCTAATTACATATCTTTTACAATCTGTCAGAACAAGTAGTCACTTGCCTCATGCGAAGCATCATACGAAAGCAACCTCAGTATCAGTTCACCGCAACCTACAAGTGATCAAACAACCTTAAGGACGATTTTAGAAATACAACATTTGCCAGAAAACACTCAACTCTGTGCATTGATATGCAAAATATTTGTTTATTTTGTAGCAAAGAAAAGGTACAATTGTTTTGTATCTAAGTTAGTGTTTATTATATAAAATCCGTATCAAACACATCTGTTTATTAAGTGAAGTTGGCAATGCTATTATTAATGTTTCACTGTTTTCCATTCTATGCTCCTCTTTCTTAGTGGCTTGTAACTTTGGCAGCCTTTAACTGGTTGTATAAACATTTACAGGAGGCAGTTTTCTAGAAAAGCTTTCCTGGAAACAGGAAATATCTGCACCAAGCTGATATTTTTCAAGAAAATTTCAGCCAAGAAGGTCATTTCCAAGAATGCTGCTTGGGGAAAAAACAGGTTCCTTTTCTCTTATTAAAGAAAAACCAGAAACAACAAAACAAACCACAAATTAAAACATGTTTCTTCTGGAAAAATGACAATGAGCTTTAGAGCAAAGATCTGAGTATTGCAATAAATGGTTTTTTTAAGGGTTTTTAAGGGTACACCTTTTGCTATGCTTGTGAAATGTGGCCACACTCTCCCCCTTGAACACAGCCCAATCCTCCAAAGTATCACAGTTTGCACGTGCTGGTCGGAGCGAGCCAGCTCAGACACCAGAATATGTTTGTTGGCAGAGAAGCAGGCTTTTTTCAATTGTTTCTATTACCCAAACTAGCCTAAGGATCTCTATTCTGCATTGCAGTGAATAATACAGTCAGGGACTGACCTCTTCACTCGACTGATCAGCACCTACCCTTGCAAGTGTATTTGTTGCTATATTCGTGAGCAGAAGAATCTGGGCAGCTCCTCTACTGACCATCTCTGAGTCCCATTACAAGAAAACACTCCACTTACCTACTTGGCCATTCCCATTACCTGTGGTGTAAATTGCCACAGAGAAGACACTGCTCTGGAGAAGGAAGGCACCAAATGGACATAAATGCTTCTAAGACCATGCTGCATTGCTGAGGCCACCCGTGCCAAGTGTGGACAGCAACAGTGGCTGCTATAAAAGACTAGAAGAACAGAAAAGGATACAAAGAGAGCAGTGTGGCAGCCAGGTCACCTGGGGCATGCAAGGAGCATCAAGAGCACTGAAATTGCTTCCTGTGGTTCTCCAGGCTCTTGGTGCCCAAGCAGGGAATTCCAGCGCACATCAGCCTCAGAAACACCTGATGGGCAAAGAGAAGCCAGCTTTCACTCTCTGTGCACTTTGGGAAAAACGAAGGAACAGTTGTATAAGTGATCTAACAGACTACTCAGCAAAATGAAAGCAGAACTGCCAAACTAAGTGACTACTTAAATGTTACACAAAGCACTTGTGACAAGAGAACACCAGCACATCAATGGCCTGCTAGCTAGAAATGAATCAGGTAGAGCTGGTCCCTACAAGCACTGCTGCTGTTGACACGAGGCAGTGGAAACTTTTCTGTCCGAAACTCCAGTGTATTAAACTCTTAAAGCATTTTGAAGAAAGGCATTTCTGTGGTGACACACTGCACCCAGCACATAGAGCTGGGCATTGCCCCAAGAAGCGTGAAAGTCAGGGCACTGGTAATTTGGAGATGGTTGACAAAAGGGTAAACAGCTTGTGTACAGACGGTTGGCCAGTGTAAACAGCTATAGCCATGCTCTGTCTCCTGGAGTAGTACCAGATGACGTGTGTTGAACCACGGGATTTTGAGTTACTTCCACCCCAAGCATGCTGCAGTCTTTTGTACTGTCTGCCTTGGGCATCTGGTCCTAACTCACTGATCATATTCAGTGTTAATTCCTGGTCCCTGTAATCCTTCCTGTCTCAGGTAGGCTAAGCCTATGGGGTTTGTGGGGTCTGAGGAAAGCTTGCCCACCTACACAAGCTTGGGATCCTGCTTGTTTCACTCAGGCAATGGGATGCTCCAGAGTTCTGATAGCTGACCAGAAACTGGCTGCTTGAAAGCTTCTTCTCCTTTCTGCTCCACAGGGAAGGTTGTACACATACATTTGACATTAGAGCAGATCCTCACCACTCCCTAGCCTCAGAGAGGCCATCACAGAAGGACCACGAGTTTAGCAGAGAGGCTCCCTGGTCCTAGATGCAGGGTAGTGATCACTGCCTCCCTACTGAGATGTGGGCCCTGGGCTCAGGTTCAAGTCAAACATGAAGCACAGACATCGCCTTTGGAATATTTTCAGGGCACAGGGAGTTAGGGATTTTTTTATGTCTGCAGATCCTTCCTGGAATTGAGACTTTCTGGCCCCACTGCTCCAGGACCAGCTCTGGCTCCCCTGGGAGAAGTGCAAACGCAAACAGACCAGCAGACTTTGCAGAGGTTCTGACCCCAAATCACTCTTCCCTTATCTACCACAAGAATAGAGGTATCTGGCCAAATTAATAAAACCACAGCACATTGAGGCCTCAGGGTGTAATGGTGGGAGTTCAGGACATACTTGTCCCTACAGCTGCCAGTCAGCCTTGATGACTCACAGGTTTCTTTGGGACCCAGGCTCCCATTTTCCTGCCTTATCTCTTCAGAATATTGCTTGGGCTCTGACAGAGTTTTCTAAGAATGTCGGAAGTCCTGGATATAGCTCCTTGTCTTAATCCAGCAGCATTTCTCTCTCTTACTTTCTCCTCTCCAGCTAGTTGCCTTCTGCTCTTTCTCTGAAACAGTGAGAGATCACTTGTACAACACCTAGCCTCTCTTCACCAGTGATCCCACATCCAACTACCCTGTTATCTAACCTCTCCTTCCCCTTCTCTCCTGCAAGATTCACTGTTAAAAAAATTGCTTTCCTGTTTGTCAGGATAACTATTTGTCCAAGAGGATTTCCGGATGAATGAAGGACCATTCAGGTTTAGAAACTGATGTTAGGTTTGTACCACCACCACTGGTGTTTCAGCCACGGCTGGAGGTAAAAGGACAAGAGAAGCAGCAGATGAGCTCCCCTTAAAATATAGCTTGCACGTAACACAGAGAACCTTCATACCAGCCAGACTTTCCAAGCTCTGCCCAGATTTCTCAAAACATCAACTCTTGAACCACTTCTGTGATTTGGAGCCAGCTATTAGTTTCCATTAAGATGCTTGTGTGAAAGCACAGTTTCCAGATTCCTTCTGCACAATGCTTGATTCCCCCAATCCTTTCTGACACACACAAGAATGCCATTTTATTATTTATACAGATCACATTGTTTTCCTTAGAGCATAATTTCAATTCTAATTCATTAATGTCAAAGCATAAAAGAAGCAACAGCACATAAAGCAACAGAAGTTTGCCAAACCCAGAAGATAACAGCTGATAATTAAGGATGTCCCATTATTTCTTGGCAAAGGAGCTTGTGTTTTCAGAGGCACATTCTTAAAGGGCCTCTCTTTAATGTAGCTGCATAATTTGCATGAATTCTATTTGCACAAATAAATAAAGGTTTTCAATATACATAAAAGGAGGCTTTAATGTTCCCGTCATATCTGTACAATACCCATCCCATGCCCCTTCTCCCTGGCACAGCCCAGCCTGATGACAGGTTCACAGCAGAGCCACTTGGCAAACCTTAGCGGGAGAGGGGGCACAAAACACTGTTGTGACTCTCCATCGAGATCTGGGCTTTTGTTAGCATACACCTGCTATCCCCCCAAATCTCATGTCATACTGATGTCACTGCAGGTAAAAGGCACTGTGTAGACCTGAAAATGCACATAAATCCTCTATCCAAGAAGAAACACTCTGTTTCCATCTTCACAGGCCCGCCTCCTGACCTGAAAGCCGTTCACAGCACAGTCTGCTTGCTGGGCAAGTCCAACTCAAATAGACTTTGGCATCTTGCTTGTGTTTCCTCACATCAGCACACCAGCCACCGCTGGACACGCAGGGTCAATGGCAAGTCTCTTGTCTCTTTTTCTGCACATACAAAAAAATTGTATTTCTTCCTGAAAAAGGGTTTTAGACAAAATCATCAAATACTTTCTACAGAAAATTGGGCAAGAGCAAATTTTCAACTACAGTATGATTTATAATGG
The DNA here is from genome assembly GCA_026283785.1 of Coracopsis vasa. Taxonomy (NCBI): domain Eukaryota; kingdom Metazoa; phylum Chordata; class Aves; order Psittaciformes; family Psittacidae; genus Coracopsis; species Coracopsis vasa. Next base: position 79,542 of record JANHGB010052871.1, read on the forward strand.
CAAATCTTCCATTAAGCCTGTTGCTGAAGGAAAAATAAATTTATTTCATAGCAAGATTTGGCATGAGTCCTAGATCCTCTTCACATTTTAGCAGTATTGTTACAGCAGCAAAACTCTACAAGGCTACACAGCCTCAAAATCCTTCTAGGTCCATGACAGTCATAACCACTGCATCCCCAAGCAGAACAGAGGGCTTCTCAGAAATCAGTTCCTGACCTGCACAAGGCTACTTAGCAGCTGTCTAGCTTAGACTGAGGCATCATATCACCTAGTATTTTCAAGAACCAGATGCTGTGGTCTAGGAGTCTGTCAAAGGGAAAGGAAGGAGGGTGGTATTCTGATACAGCTCCACCTGGGCCAGGCTCCTATGGGGAGAGCAGCAAGCAGGTTCTTACACCGCTTTGTCAATTATGAACCCAACAGAACCAGAAGCTGAGGTTCATCCACCCCACAGCAGGACTAACTCAATGCTGCTACACTGGATTTAGTTTGATGCAAACCAGTCCTTTAGGGTACTGTCTCCTAGTGGAGCTTCCTTTTTGTTAACTCAGTTCTCCCCACTCATAACTCAGGTCTGTGCCTTCAAGTAACTTGCTTTAAGTGGGAGAATAGTGTAGCAGAGCAAAACCCAATTTACACCAGCGTATCACTAGGAAAAGGCACAGGATGGTCACTAAAAGTGCAGCACAGAAGCTGGAACATTGGACAGCTCTGACCCTTAAGAAATGGCAGGCAGAGGGGGATTATTGCAGGGAGGTCCTGTCTCAGCAAACTCGGCACAATCAAGCAGTATTCCTGAGCAGCTCAGCTTTCTCTCAGTGATGTGAGGGTACAGAGGCTAGCCCTCTCTGCCTGGCGTTATGGTGACATGGCATGTTAATGATGTCAGTGAGCATTTGCACTTAACACAGATAACGCCATCTAATGAGTCCCTCCACCAGAAACGCTGCTGCAGTCGGATGTCCAGCTGCTTAATGTGTTTCCTTAGGAACACAGGCAGTTGTGCTAAATTCCCACCATTGAGCTGCAAGAGAAAAGCCTATCCATCCATGCAAGATCTAAGGTTTGGATTAATCTATGACAAAAACTCTTTCCTGTTCATTTCCTGTTGAGCAGCAGCCTAAATACCCTGACCCAAAGGCAGAAAAGAATGCAAACGATTACTTCCCCTATTACATGGGGAAATGCAAAGAGGACAAAAGGTGAACTTCACCCCTGTGCTGAAGGTCAGGAGAAGACCCAAGTAAAACAGTCTCTGAGTCAGAATGATTCAGTCAACAAGGTAAACAGCAAATTCCTCACATGGGAAAAAAAGGCCAAAGCTATTTTGTTTCGTGATTAACCAGGTTATCCAGTTAACTACATCAGATGTAGTCACGCATTCTGTGCTTTCAGTACTCCTTCCTACCCTACCGCCACACAAAATTGCTGCAGACCCAGTCTACAGCTGGTGATGTTACTGACATATGAATTCATGCACCAGTTATGAAACTAGAAGTTAAGCACTCCTGCTCTCTGACTTCTATGCTGATATCTATGACCCTGGGAAATTATTCTGGATTTTGATAACTTCATAACAACAGGGCTGGAATATTTACTCCTCTGTCAGAGGGACAGAGTGTATTAAATGCAGAATGTGATTGGCTCCTGTATTTCTGCATACACAATAAGTTTTGCCAACATGAGTAGGAGACATTGTGATCAAAACTGCTTCAATATTTAAATGTAAGGAGTGCTGTTTACAGATACCACACCAAACCTGTTATACTGCTATTCACAGATACACATATCCATCCTTGTCAGTTGTCAGGAAAGTGCAAAAATTACTCCCACAGTATGATTTTATCCAAGACACTCTAAGCTCATTGTGTTCTATTATACATGTTATCTCTTGAAATCGGCTATTCTTTACTGCAAGTGGCATGAAATTTTTTTATTATATATACACTTTTCCCCATTGTGTTCATGCTTTTCCTTTATAGTCTCCACAGACTTCCATACAGAAATCTTGTAACTTAGTCACTCTTTCAGCTGGCCCATAGTGATTCTCGCTCCCAGACAGACTATTAGCATAATTT
>JANHGB010052874.1:0-12160 GCA_026283785.1 Coracopsis vasa
ACAGCGCTGACATCGCCCCCTGTTGGTCTGGAGGGACCCGTGCCGGGGTGACCCCCCCCGATGTGGGTCCCCCACGCCCCGGTACGGCCCCGTTAAAGCGCTGCCCGGCTTGGCCTGTGCGTGGGAAACCGTCTAAACACGACCATAGGCGGAGGTGGTGGGCGGAAACACGTGCCCATGGAGGCTCAGCGGCTGGCACTAGGGTACGTGTGGCCCTTGTGTAGTCAAGAGCCAGCACTGAGGATCCACAACGCTGCTTGGAGCGTTGAGGCAAGGAAATGGTACAATCCTGTTGTGATCACTGTGAATGCCAGCACCAAACCCGTCTCCATCTCCTCCCCGCAGCCACACGCTACCAGCACTTGTCATTGCGCTACGGTGAACGCTGCAGGGGTTCAAGGCTTGTTCCCTGCCAAGACTGCATTTCACCCTGATGTTACCTCTTTACATAACTCCTGCCTTGGTTCTCAGCTAAGAGCTGGTTTCACCCATCCGGACCCAAACCTCCTGTCAGCTGCAGCTCGCTGGGGCCAGGAGCTGTCACAAAACCTCAGTCCATCGCACAAAATGAGGCACTTGGGCTCCCAGCACCACCAGGGACAGTCTGTGACAGGCTCAGCACAAGAAGAGGCATCGTGCCAGAGCAGGATCACTTCAACAGGTCTCTGTACCCCTTATTTTAAACAAGGGCAGCACTAACAAAGGTCTGCTCAGCCTACCTAGGAGGCACACACCGACCTCAGCTGTTAGGCTAAAGCCCAGCAGTAAAACAGGTTGGGTTCTGTTCCAAGAGAAACACCAGGCGAAGTTTAATGGATCTCAAAGAGACTACAACAAAGACTGCAGGGAAAAAAACATTTTATTTCCAAGCAGATTACAAAGAGCAGAGAATATAAGAGTAAAATTAAATTAAAAAAATAGTTGAGTGCATCTCTTTAAAATGATTTGTAGTGTGAGTTACTCACGGGGCAAAGCTACTGGAGAGTTCTGAAGGTCACTTTGCAGGATGCCAATCACATGTGCTGTTTAGACCAGGGTCAACACAGGAGGGACAGACAAGACGTGTTTTGCATATAGGCTGCACACTCACGATCAAGCGAGGCTCTGGGCTGCAACTGGACCCTGCCTGTCCCACACATCCCCTCCACCTCAAGGGCCCTCAAGTTCTAGGCGCAGTTTATTGCTGCTATAAGTGGGGTCAAACCTGCCTCTCCCTTCTGATGGGCTCAAAGGAGAATGGACAGGGAGGCAAGTGTGGCTGCCATGCATGAGGTTATACAGGGAAACGGATTGCAGTGCTGAGAGCCAGGCTTCTGCCACGCAAGGACGGGAAGAGACAAGTAGGGGTCAGGGCGAGTGCCTCAGGGCTGTTGGGGCAGTGCTTCAGTGAGACTGCTGGAAGATGTGAGATGCTCCTTAAGGTAGGAAGATGCTTGAGCTGAGAGGGCTCTTCCCTAAGCATTGGCACCATGAAACAGAATGGGCTGAAGCATCAGGATAAGGTATGTTCCCTGTAGTAAAGAGCAGCTGCAGCAAGAAGATGGGGAGAAAAGCACCATGTAGGGTGGAAGACAGTTTATATCTCACTTCAACAGTGATTCAAGAGGCCAAATGCTAATTGCACTATTAAACTCAGATGAGAATGCCGGTTGGTTGGACTGCCAGAGTTGATCTGAGTCTAGCAGCACTCAGACCAGCAAGAGGATGATCAGCTACAGCATCAGCAAGTCCTCCACCCCATGAATGCTCAGAGGGCTCTTTCCTGCCATGGCTGGATCTGTTCTTGTCACAGCACAGGAGGTGTGAAGATGGAACAATTCCTTCTGTGTGCACCAAGCAGACCATAGCCCTGATGCAGCTGAGAACAAGACTGTCCTTAACTTCTGCCCTAAGAGCAACAGCACACAAGAGGATTCCTAGTTAGGGATCAGATTTAAGTCTTTTTTCCTTGGCCCAAGGCAGTAGTTCAGGAACTACTTCAGACCTTGTGTCCCATCTAAAATCCAGATCTCTAGGAGTGAGGCAGCCAACAGATGAGAGCCCTATGAAGTTACTTAGGCCATTTCCTTTACTCACAACCCTAGGTCAGAGTACAAAGCCACTCTCCAGTCTGCTCTCTGCTGCTTCAGCCATTACCACTTGAACTGAACCCCAACATCTAATGGTGCCATGAACAAGTGTGTATGCAGCTATGAGTTCTCTTAGGAAAGCAAGCCTGTTAGTGCCAAGAGATCAGAGAGCACGCAAGTCTCATGTCAGAAGGTGAGGTGCTTTACAATAGTCAGTCATGCTCCACTTCCTATGGCTCCTTTCACATTATAGGGACAAGGTGGGCACAGATCAACACCACAAGGCAGGGTCTCTAGCTTGACTTCTCAGCTTTAGTTATGCAGAGATCATTTTCAGCCTGTCTCATACAAGGCAGAGGGCACAGAGTTCCTGTTTAATACATACACGTACAGGAGCTAGCGGTTTGGCACTCTGGGAGCCGAGGGGAATGCCCTTAAAGCAGCAGTCAAGCTGGATATAGGAAAGTGTTAAAAAGCTATTTTACATGTTTGACTGGGAACACGCCCCAGAACTTGGATAGCAACCCTAAGCCACGGCACTCCTCTGTGCTACTCTGGGCACATCTTCCTATGAGCCCCTACAAGGGAGCAGATCATGTTCTTCGCTATCAAAGAACATAATTATTTGTATTCTAGAAATACTGTACCTTTTAAACCAGCTCCAGAGAGCCAGACTAGAAGCCAGGTCCAGGAAAACAATCCCTAAGTCACAGTATATCGATTGTCTCTAAAAATAGGGAATGAAGTGAACACGGTGGACGTTCTGATGAGACAGTACAGCAGTCCACTTCCACATCAGCAAATCCCTTTCCTGTGTGTGTCTGCACAATGAGAAATGGAAACACTTCATTTTTTCAGGACAAAACCAACCATCAGGAGATCTCCAGAACTCGCCACGTGCCAAGTTCTTACATGGTACACTGCAAGATCAAGGAGAACTCTTCCCCTACAAAGACTGTGGATCATCTGCAGTTCAGGGCAGTAAGGGAAGTGCACAATCCAGAATTTCAAGGTAACGTGGAATTCTGTTTCCCCAGAAAGCTCAGCAGAGGTGTCAGTTCACCCCCAACCTGGAACTGCCCTAATGTTCTGTCAAGTAAATTCAGCTTCTGGTAATTTTTAGAGTAAGAGGCAACTCCCAATGGCACCTAATGAAGCAACTTGTACACTGGGCATATGGCAGATGACTTCAACACCATTTCTGATGTAGACAAAGCAGCATGCTCACGCTGAGGTGTGGGAATGCTGGATATATGGAATAGCTCCCCATGCAGTGCTGCACAGCACACACTGAGCACAGCTGCCTGCAGTCTCTCACATCTTTGCAACTCTGTTCAGAAGACAAACTGCCCAGAAGAATGAGAAATCCACTCTATGCAGGCCTGATAGGCATCCCAAGCAACAAGCACACCCAGCTGCTTGGAACTTGCCCCTAACCATGTCCTTAAATACTTAGCTAGGGCCAGAGATGGACATTGCAGTCACTAAGGTACAGCAAAGGGATTAGAGGCTGAAGCAGCATTAGCAATCCCAACAGCCACCCCACCAGGGGCAACTGCTGGCTCCCAGTGGCTGAACTGAGCAGAGTCGAGTTCCCAGCACTACCCACCAGTCAAGCACCACCTTCCCAACTCATCCACTGGGATCTGGGCATCAACCCCAGACTGTTTCCCTCCTGGCATAACAGAGAGCAGACACTGAGCTAAGAGCCTACTTCAGAGCGCAAGTATTCGTGAACACCAGAGCACTGCCACTTCACCTCTCTGCACCTACTTGAGCACAGAGCCCTACTCAGGGAGCAAACTGACAACCAACTCAAGCACAGCTGCTTCCTCATGAGCACCAATGTCAATATGAAGCATCAGAGGCTCAAGTCTCTCAGCCTGCACACCTTAACACTGCTCAAGAGCACAAAGACAGGGAACACTGTGGCTACTCTTAACATTTACACTGACAGAGTGCAGACCTTCCTTCTCAATACAGGTGCTGGCCAACACAAGCTTCAGAAAAACCGCTTGACTGTACACAAGTTTAAGTCCTTTTACTGTAATATATATTTAAATATGCATCTATATATTTTGGAACAGGGAAAGGACATGAGATGGAGAAGCAGGGAAGACAAGTTCAAGAAGCAGAGTCATCTCTCCACATCCAAAAAGCTGGTGGCACAAACAAGCCTGGCTGGAGTGATCTCCCATTTCAAGCACAGTTGGCTACCCACCGGCTTCAAAAGAGCAGACTATTTGTTAATGGTATAAAATACAGCGACCATTTAAGATGCAGCAAGGCAAGGCTAAAGGGCTGGGGGTTATGATCATGGACAATGCCAGAAGCTACATAGCTGTGTTAAAAACTGTGACAAGGCTGTTAAATGGCAGGAGTAGGCCATGTGCTGCTCCTGGAAGGCCTTTTCCCTCCAACACCCCTCCATCATGCTGTTGGTGTGATGCGTTTGTGAAGGTGAGGAGAAGGGGATTTGCCTAAGGGTGAAGCCTCACAGGCTGGCCACAGAACATTAGGACAGTCTGAGCTGGTCTCACAGACCCCATGTTCCTAGCCTGACACTGAGCTTCCATCAGCAAGCAGACATTCAGGTCCTTCAGCAGAAGTTAAATCACCTTCTACCTTCCTACTTTAGGTGAAAAGTCCAGCGGAGTCGAGCTGGAAAGCACAAACAGGGATGAAAACAACCAGTTTGCATACTGACCTTTGTATAATGACCCCCCCCACCCTCACAGCTCACTCTTCCCCAAATAAAGACACATTGTTCAATGGCATGTTGAAAAGACGTGCTCGTCATTCTTAATAAACAACTAGAGTAAGAATACATAAGAGAAACAGGGTGGTATCTTTATATGATACACAAGTGTATGTTACAAGAATTCCATCAGGCACAGGAGCCTCAAGGTTTAAGGCCTCAACGTTAGGCCAAAAAAAAAAAACAAAACCAAAAGTGTGGTAAAGTTTGTACTTTTAACATCTAAAAATGTCACTTAAAGGTCTTAATAGAAATCGTTGGTTTGCTTTTGTTTTTGTATAAATCACAACTGCAGTTCACTCTCTCCTCTTCCTTCCAAGATAACAGCAAATTAACGTCCAAGCACAAGAAAAGAAGATGCCTGCCTCTCCTCCACTGGCTGAGCAGGTCCATCCAGCATTCTGTGCCCTCTAGGCTGCACGTGCTCCAAGGAGACAGAGGCCCCAGCCAGCCAGGCCAATCCTGTAGGTTCATGTTTTCTACATCATAAAAAAACACAACAACCCAGAGTCAACCAGCAGCTTTCCACAGCTCCCAGGGATATGCAGCCTCCAATGGTTCCAACAGTTTGGTGTGTTGGGTAAGGATACACAATGGGTAGGTTTTTCTTTCCTTTAGATTCTTTTTAAAGAGAAGAAGCCTAAAAGGGCTTCATAACTACACCAATAAAAAACCAAAAACTTAGGCATCTCCTTTAGTGTAAAAGTCTGTACAATTTCTCTTTGCTTGTCCCTCCCCCATCACCCTCCCCACCCCTTCTGAGCCAAGAAGGATGCCTTAGTGCATGGTGCTGGCATTAGCCACGGCAATAGCTTCCTGAATCTCTCGTATCACCAGGATCCGGGTGAGCATCTGCTCCATCTGCTCTCTGCTGATGGGCTGGATGGAATACCAGATCGGGCTGTTGGGGGCCACCACTGGCTCCGGTGTCAAGTAAAACGTGTCATTCCGGCCTTTCACACTCTGGGGGCTGTGTGAGGAAGATCAGAAATAACCAGGCTAACGGAATGTCCTGGGAGGCAGAGACCACCACAGTCCTCACCCCCAGCTCCACAAACCCGCACAGTGAACTTCTGGCTGATGAGACATTACATCTAGGAGTTACATCTAGAGACAACAGTGGTCTCAAAGCTTTTAGGCCAAATCAAGGTTAAAAAGCTATAGTAATGACTACAAGAAAGCGATTTGTATTTCACACTGGTTAAGTATAACACAGACAGAGCTTTGCGGGTCTTTCAGAGTAAAGCAAGGATGAGGTATTTGCACAGCCAAGCTAGCTGCAGACCCATCTGTGCAGAGGAACATTTACATTCATTATCAGTCGTAATTTAGAAGAGAGTCCTTTGAGGCTCCCTCCAATAAGTTGTCCTCATTTTTGCTCAGAAGCCAATTTAAATAGGACTTTAATCTCATCTCAAGTAGTGGATGCTCACAAGTCCCAGGCAGAACAGTGAGCTCATGGCAACACAGCAAACCTCTGGAGTATGAGATTAAGAGCAGCCAGCTCACAAATGAGGATTTGTCTCCTTTAAATACCACAGAAGTTCAGCTTAGGTGCAGTCAGAGTAAATCCCACCCTCTCACACCAACACCCCTCCCCATTTTAGGTAAATTTATGCAAATATAGAAACTGTGCCAGCTATAAAACACAGCCCTGAAAATTAGGCCAGCCACAAGATGCAGCTTAACAGTCACAGAAGGCAAGCAGTGATAGACATGAACAAGAGCTCTCACCATTTGAAGAGGTAGAAGTCATACAGCTTTATGGGACACCTCAGGGGGTTCTCTGGATTCTCAGTCTGCTCTGCATACATGTCATCTGTAACTACAAATCAGCCCCCCCAGAAGTGTGTCAGACACTGTGTAAGTACAGCACACTTAGCAGTGCCAGGCAGCACCCTGTCACCATAAAAGAGACTGTGCCAGGGCAGAAGCACCTGGTTCTAAATGCTCAAAGCATTATATGGAGAGTTTGCTTTATGCCAAAGCTACTGAAGATCACAACTCAGTCACATCCTTCTTTCCATTTCTCCTCTGCACAGCCCAAAATGAGAGACATCTCACTGCTGAGACTGCAATGCCCCAGCTAAACCCCAAGCCGGTGCTTTGAAGAGGACAGATTGTACTTACATACGGATTCTATCTGGGTTCACATGAGTCAAGGTAAGGGAAGCCCTCCCAAAGAAGTTTCTCCCTCTGTTCATAAGCACTTACACCCAATAGACCCTTTGTCCATAAAAAATAAAAGTAACAAAGTTATCCTTAGCTCTTGATGAGTCCTGTATACACCCCAGGTTAAGGTTATGTCCCCAGGCTCATTATGAGAAGGTACTGCACTCTCTCACACAGAACACATGCTGCTGGGCTGAGAGTAGCTGGCAGAGCCTTGGGTTCTCATGGTTCATCCACCTCTTTCAAGCCCAGTAAGTAAACAGTCCACCCAAAACACTTGCAGACACTACCTTTCTGTCCTGTCTGGTGTATGCCAGGAGCCTTCAGATAGCGGATACTCGTGCTTTTATCCTTGGGATTAGAAGGGTTCTTCTTGGTCTGTCTCAACACCTTGGAGAAGGCCAGCTTCATGTGCTGGTCTACTGTTTTCAACAGGAAGTATCTGATTAGCAAGAAGAGAACACAGGACATTCAGGGGCAAATAAAGGATACAGGACAACACCAAAGCAGTCATCTTTGCTCAGCTGAAGCTTAAACCAACACAGACTTAAAGACTGTTCCAGCAGCAAAGCAACAACCACAAGTTCAGTTTCCCCCCAGCAGCTCCTTTCCTTGCTGCTCTGCATCTTCTTTGCCTGATGAGGCTGCAGGACTCTGTGTGCAACCCCCCTTGGAATCCATGATTCTGCCCTAACCCAGTGCAGTAGTTCCCTACCAACCCTGCCAAGTGCCTGAAGTTTATGCCCCAAAATCCCCAAAGACCCAAGTACTTACTTTGTATTAAAAAACATCAGTGTAGTGAGCAAGGTGGAAGGGGAGTGAGCTCCCAGCTGCTTACACTCCCACAGCATCTCTTCTGTTACATGACTGGAGAGGACATAACCTGCAATAACCAGAAGTCAGCATCGTGCCAGGAAACAGTCACAGCAGCGATTTGTGGTCTGTAACTACTGGAGAATATTTAAATCTGAAGGGAAGGAGGAGGAGGTGGAGGAGATCCTCACTGGTGTAAAGGGTCACTACTGTGCAAATAACTTTAAACAGCAGGAATGGTTAAGAACCACTTAAATACATACATCAACTGCTAGTTGTGGAGGGTATGCTTCTGCAGCACGCCCATGCATACCAGCCCAGGGAGGAATAAACATGCACTTAAACAGCTTTTAATTAATGGCTCGACTCCAATGCAGATGCTCCTAATCCAATAATATGTGAGAGCAGGCAGGCCAGTGTAACAAATCAGCTCTTGGCCCTGCACACAGCTTTAGTCAGCACGCAGTGCCAAGTGATGTATTTGGACACATGAGTAATCCTTTGATTCTCAGATTTTTTTATCCTTTGTGTAAAAGAGAAATACTATACTCCAAATACACAGATAAACAGGGAAACAGACAGCACGATGAACTCTGGCACTTGGGAATGACAAAACACAGATCAAAGAGCCAGAGTGAAAACCAAAGGATTCCCAAACTCTCGGTGCTACTGAGCCATCGAGCCTTTAACATCAGCTCCCGTGCTCAACACAAGCAGTAGCTTCCTCACTGATGTCTCACCAGATCAAAGGGAACGAAAGGAGGAGCAGCCAGGTTTCCTGCTCTGAAAATGCAGTTCTTAATCTAGTTCTCATACATAATAACTCTGTCAAAATCTCTCCTGGAAGTGCTCCCCTCACCCCTGCTGCCATCATTTTCTCAGCCCAGGGCTGAGCTGCATTTCACTGCAGCATTCAAGGCTCTAATCACACACAGTTTTTTCCTCTGACACTTAGTTGGCCCTGCAGACTATATCCATCTGGCCACATGGCAACATGACAGTGTTGTATTATCTCCCCAAGTTACAATACATATCAGAGACAAGATGTGTAAGTACTTCAGATGAGGAAGCTTGATTGAGATCAAGGATCAGCTGGCTTCCAAGTAAGTCATGCTCATGAAACTACAAAGTCCCAACAACCTGCCTTGTGATGGGTGAGAAGTGGTAGACAAATAGCCCTTGACAGGGCTAGAGCCTGAGTCATGCAATAACCCAGCAGTCACTGTAGACATAGGATTTTTCTCCCTGACAAGCAGAGGTGTCCCAGGGACATGAAGCACTTCAAAAGAGTTTCTGCTGCAGTCCAGTTTAAACATCCCTAACTCCAGAAAGACTTAAAATTCCTGAACAGAAGTTCTTACCAAGAGGGGACACACGGGGCTGGACATCCTTCAGAACTTCATGCAGCCATTCAGTGAATCGAATGTAGTAGAGATCTGAAAAGATGTCATCTACTCGGCCATTTTCAAAGAGATACTGAAACAGAGTCACAACACAGTCCAGCACAGTCAGAGCAAGTAATTCCTACACCAGACTTTAGCCTAAAAGCCCAGTACTGGTTAGTCAAGCATTTTACAGCACAGCACTGAAGACATTCTACTTAGAGGGAGGACCCTTGCACCAAGGCCAGTGCAGGGCAGGTAATCTCAGTTACTGTCATGAGAATGCCAGGAGAGAAAGGAAAAACCATCTTCGAAAGTCAAACTTCGAAAGACTTCACCTTTCACTTCAGGTTATTTCACTGCAGGTTATTTCATATGACTATCCTTTGGATGCTAGTGTTGCAGGTTAAGGAGGGAGGCACTCAATTCTCCTATCAGAGTTTAGCTTCATCCTGCAGCTCTTCAGAAAGCACACTAATATTATCTGCTTAGACTTCCTACACCACACAAAGCTAAGTTCTTGCCTGTTAAAGCTTCAACTACATCAAGTTTTGACATTGATAACTGCCTCAAGCATCATGCAACCCTCTTCCCCCTGCCAAAATACCTAAAATTTATCATTCTCACCATGATCCTGAACTCAGTTATTAACGATTCTTCACAAATTTAACTCCTGAGGGGAGAGCATTGCTGTGCACTGATCACATTTCATCTGTCTGGGGCTTTGTTTGTTTTTAAGCAGAGACTTTGTCTTACAAAACTGTTGTGAAGCCACGGCCTCCATTCCTATAACAGAGAACCCTCCCTCTACATGCTGACAAGATGCATGGCTCTATTGCACAGAGACCTGTCCTCCCCCTACCTTCTGAATGCACAGGAAGATGTAGTAGAGCACATCTGGATCATAGGGTTCACCATCACCATTTCGAGCTTCTCGTGTCATTAAGCATAGCCCATAATTGAGCTCAGCCACAGCTGAGGAGATGAGATCCTCCTGGAACCTCAGCAGCTGGCGTCCTGGAAAACCAAAACAAAGCCATGTAAGTCAAGCCATAAAGCCATATTATTTCCTCAACCTTTCAGGAATGGTTTCCCAGACCTCTGGCTTTGCCATTCTATGTAGCAGGCCCAGTACTACCTCATTCTTCCAGTATAATAAACAAAACTAAAGCAAATCAGGATTGTAGGCTGTCAGATCTACTAAAAGATAAACCAGGCAAGAATCCAACAGGAAGACTCTGTCCTGCCAACTGCATGACTATTGCCTTCTTTCACCATGTCCACAATGAAATGCTGCCCTGCAGCAACAGGGAAACAGCAGCTCTGTGACTGTTCTACCAGCCTGGCTGCCACTCACAGCCATTTTGTTCCTCCATGTACCACAGTCACAGCACCCTTTGCTACTGCTCCCAGTCTGGGTGCTGGAGCTGGCTCTGCACAGAGCTAACACCTCCCTTGAAGCATGCCCTGTGGCAGTGGAGCGGTGCTGCAGAGTAAACCAAAGTTTGCATTTAAAAACAAAGGTGTGCTCTGGGGCAGTAAATGGCCAATGTTTTAGTCATTCCTAATCCCAACTTGAAAGGGAAGACAGGCCGGGTTGTCATGACACATACTTCCAATAGGTGCTAGCCTATTTTGGGCTTCTTTTTCCAGCTCTGCATTCTTGGTCTGTGCCCAGCTTTTCCAGACTTCAAGCCCTTCTTCTGGCTTCAGAGAGTTTGGAAGTAGAAGTTCAGGTGAAGTCTGTGGCTGGGGTTGTGGTTCAACTTCAGCAACCTGAACAGTTTGAGCCTGTGAAAGAAAACAGTTCAGTTTGAGACACACTTTGATATGCAGAAGTTCCACAAACCCCAAGTAATGCTGCAATACCTCTAGCCCTGGGATATCAGCCTTTTATAACACTCCTCTAATCCAAGGAGCGCAATTTTTGCTGTCTAACCTGAACTGCTGCTCACAAAAAGAGTATTTGTCTCTCCAAGAATTCTTTTAGTTTGAAGGGATTTAGCAAATCCACACCACTTGCAGCTTGATACATTCAGAGTCCTGCAGAGCATCACAGGAGACCCAACAACCACAATACCACTAAGTAGGAAGCAAACACATTCAAAGGCAAGGATCTTTATAGTGCTAAGTCCTCTCAACAACAGACTTGTGGTCTCCCCTCAAACACTGAATCAGATCACTATTCATTCTGAAGTCCAATTTGCTCCAATGCATTTTTCCTGGCTTCAGCTAACTTGTGACTGACCCACCACTGAAGTCCATCATCTCACTCAAATAAGAGCAACCCCAGGCCCCTCACAGACACAGCACCTACACACATCACCAGCCCCTGGTAGGGAAGAACAGTGAGATGCCATCAGCTCTAGCAGCCAGTGCTGCTCTAAGTCTGGATTGCCCCGGGCAAGGTTCTGGGTACAATGGCACATTGTACACTGGCAGTAGCATCCCTCCCACCCCTGCCCATCGAGGGCAGGCTCTCTTCATTACCCAGTACATAACAGACACTTTGTTCTTATCAAGAACTTATAAGGTTACTTTATACCTCTTAGAAATTAATTGATAAACTAGAACAGCATCAAACTAGCCCTTCAGCTGCACTGCAAATGCTCTCCAACTCCCCAGTACTGCTAATAAGAGCTCACTACTATTCTCTGAAGAGCTACTTTATGACCTACTATAGGGTCTCCAGCCCCTTTGGAAGTTTACTTCACAGCAGGACCTTAAGTCACCAGGAATTACTACCTCAAACTGAAACTGATTTTACAGCCATAAAGCCACATGGATGATGATGGCACCTATCCAGAAGGAGCAGTGAACCCCCCAGCTGCACTCACCCTATATTCTTCACTGCAACTTTTCCAGCCCATGCCACTGAAAAACTCACGGATATCTCAGTTACAAATGTTAACCTGAAGCTTTACAGTCCTTAGCCAAATTCTCAGTGGCATCCTGAGAATGTTAGA
>JANHGB010052874.1:12260-27459 GCA_026283785.1 Coracopsis vasa
AATTCTCAGTGGCATCCTGAGAATGTTAGATATGGCAGTCCTCACATCAGAACAGTTTTGATTTGCCCTTCTTAAAAGCCACCCCCCCAAAAAGCTTTGTTATAATGAAGTACCTTTTTCTTTGATACTGCCAAATGTCAATCATCAGTGAGAGTTGCTCTGACAGTACCAGAGACCATAATGAAAATAGCCTAAAGACTGTAGTAACGCCTGTACCTTATTTAGTATAACAAAACCCAGTCACAGAGACAAAGCTCCTGCTCAGACTGGAGTCTTCTGAATGCCTCTGGTCAGTTCTTCTTTTCCATTAGCTCTTAACAGCTCTTTGCTTCTCAGCCCCTGCAGCACCAGCAGCAGGGGGAGGCTGTGGCTGGAAGAGCCCAGCTTTTATCAAGGCAGATGCTGACAAAGTTGAAGTCATCAAGCAAACCTCTGCCTTGGAGAGAACAGGAGTCCAAGGGTGAACTGACACCCTGGCTCTGCAGGACCTAGGACAAAGACTCTGTGTCCTCTAGAGCTCTGCCCCATTGATCTCCAGAGGACAGGAAGCTTCCCGGAGGCAGCCACCTCCACCAGCCCAACCTATGGGGTGATCTTCTGCCCTGACCCACAGCCACCCTGTGCAGAGTGAGGGAGTCACACAGCCTGCACTTAATTCACTGAGCTGGCAGTTGCTTCTTAACACTTATGTTTCTCACAATTCGAGCAAAATAACTGCAACTTAATACACAATACAGTGTTAGAAGATGATTTACAATTAGCCATTAAAGAAAGCCATTATGGGGCTAACACCTCAGGAAGTATCCCAAGAATGTGGCTTATACTCTTAAAAGACCTTAAAATAAGTCTAAAACTCCTGTATAGCAGAAAGGCAAAAAGCTTTATCAACTTAGTTTGTTCAAGCAGCTGAAGGTGATGAAGTGACCTCTGAAGTACCAATACAGGGAAAAGATGAGCTAGAGAAGATTATCTGAACATGACAAAACAAGAAAACCTCAACCAAACAAGCTCCCATGTATTACAAGAACCATAAGCTGCAGCTTAAAGTATAGCTTTATAGAAGAGGTCATCCAGGACCTGAAAGTTATCTAGAGATGCAGGGAACTGTTTTCAGTGCAGATCTTGGTGGGCTATAGCCCACAATCAACTTGGAAACAACCAGACACAACTACGGAAGGTAATCCTCCTCGTCTCAGTGCTTACTGGTGAAGCAGAGGGCATATACACTTTCTAAAGCCAACAGTGTTATTTATAAACCAGAAGGAATTTATAACAACATTTATGCTAGCAAACATGGGTATTTTTCCCCTCATTACATTCAGCAAAAACAGGCTCTGTCAGGTCAATCACTTTTCACTTTCTGGTAATAAAAGATCAATGACATCCATTTGCAGATATAAAAGTCCACTAATAGCCCCAGTTATTCAACTTTCAAAAGCCAATTCAAAATAATCTATAGCTTAAAGTTAGCAACAAAGCCTTTAAAAGAACAGCAACAAATCTGGCTGCCACATTTGCCAAGCACCAGGAGGAGATACTTGCTTGCCACTGCTCCTTACTGCTCTCTTGCACACCAGGCATTTGCCAGAAGCAGTACATGGTGTTACAGATAGACCTGATCCATGAGGTTGGCTCACAACTACGGAGATTTCGACACTTCACCCTGGCACCGTATCTGCTGTGAACCCACGTGCTGCATAACACAAAGTAACTGATAACAAGGTGAGTAATGTATTTGCACACGTTGCTGCACTGCAACCATCTCTGCCTGGCCACTGCATCCCCCACGACAGCTCAGGACCTCCAAATACCTGCTATGAAGCAGCCAGCATTGAGCATGTATCTATTACTTTACACCACAAAGAGCAAGGCTGTACTTTGAGGAAGTTTCAAATCCTATAATTATGTACCAACACATCACAGTCTGACACCTATCAGGAGTCAAATGCCCTACAACAGGATACTGGGACAGACGCATCTCTGCTTCCCTATCAGCCGTCTGCTGCCATCCTCCCTCTCTCCAACATTTGCAAGTTGTTAATCACAGAGTCAGAAGCAGTTTTAACTTACCGAGCAAGTGACTTGTAGCTGTTGCTGCTGCTGCCCCTGCTCCTGGGGTGTGGGCTGCTGCTGTTGCTGCTGCGGGTCCCATATGTGCACTGTCTGTGCTGTGTTCTGGTACGTCCCTGCCACAGCCTGCACTGCCACTGGAATGTGGATGTTGCCATTCATAAACTGCGCTGGAAAGAGCGAATTAGCAAGAGTCTGCACCACCTCCTCGTGAGAGTTCTTCACTACTGAAGTACTTCCCACCATCTTGTCCTTGTCATCTTCCAGCTTCACAGTAGCCAGTGTCGTTGGCGAGCCGCTGACATGGACGGCGTTGTAGGCCTCCTGAGGGATGGCAATGTGGGTTATGTTTTGCTGCTGAAGGTCACCACGTGGCTGAGCAGAGTAAACAGGGATGGTCCAAGTCTCTCCAGTGGGGCTAGTAATGGTCCCAGTGGCACTGTACAGGTGGGCACTGTCCACTGTTAACAAGTCTGGCCTTAAAGAGACATAGCTTTGCTGCTGGCCCTGAGGGATGGCCAGCACTGTGGCAACTGGCTGCCCTGAAATAGCATATGATACAGTGATAGGCATATCCACCTTACGCTTCTTCACGGGCTGAAGGACACTGGCAGTGCTGATCCGCCGCTCTCCCTCTCGTGGAGAGCCCTGCTGGGAAGGTGGAGGTGACAGTGCCCCAACTGTTTGGATCTGTATCTGCTGGCCACCAGTAATGGCCTGTCCTGCCACGAGCTGGGCCTGGATCTGCTGGTGTTGTATATGTTCCTCCTGTATCTCCGCAGCCTGGATCTGCTGGGCAGTTTGCACATGCTGCACTTGGATTTGAGCTGCCTGCAGCTGAGATGGGCTGGGGCTCTGAAGAGACTGATTCTGTATTGTCTGGGATGCCTGCTGCTGCGCCTGGCCTTGGATCTGCACTTGGACCTGTATTGGCTGCTCTGAAGCCTGATGGACAGTGAGCTGTGGAGAGAGCTGCTGGGCGGAGACCTGCTGTGGTGACTGCTGGACCTGGACCTGAACCTGCAACGACATCAATTCAGCAGTTAGACATCAGTAATTCAACAGCAGGGACACCAAGAGAGATGATCCGTCACTGGAGGTCTATGCTCCAGGTCTTTTATGGTCAGTTTTATGATTCCATATATTAATGCATCAGTAAAGACTTCAGGAAAATAGAACCAAGTTGCTCTGGAAGTGCCTGGTTGCTAACAGAGACATGGTAGATGATGCGTTTGCTCAGCGCTGCACATGATCACCCTTCTCAGCACAGACAGAGGAGCGCGTGAGCTGCATTTCCATCCTCACAGCTCTGTGGGCTCAAGCCAACAGATTGCATCCTTGGGAGCCAAAAGAGTCTTCAGCACTATTTGCATTGCTAAAATGTTATTTCAGCACAGGCTCTGCAATAGCAAGACTTTAAGGTCATGTACATTACAAGTTTATCTTGCTACAAAATGCAGGAGCTTGCCTCATCTTCACTGTGCTCTAAAGACGGTTTTACTGCCTTCAGCCCGAGTTGGCGCACTTGCCAGTGGCAGGCAGTAAGAAATATGGGTAAGTTGAAACCAGCACTTGGCCCTTTCCACATAAAGGACAGAAATACCATTTTGGAAGCAATCTCCAACAGTAATGCCACCCAAGCAGGTGTCAACACAGGAAGCTGCAAGCTCAATCTGAGTCTGTGTCATACACTGAGGAGCAACACTGCAGCATTTGGGTTTTAAACGTCACAAGTATTTCCTTGGCAGTGATAATTAAAATCAATTTCATTTTCATTATTTAGTTATTCCATTTATTGTCCAAATTACTCAGTTGTATTTTCTAGCTCATGCACTTACACAATGCTAAATAACAGAGATAAATTATTTTAAGACTTGGAGCCAAACACAGTTCTTTTTATTCTACGGGAAAACTAAGGAATAAATCACACCCTCTTGCATCAATGCTCATTTGCCCATGGTCTGTCACACCATCTAGCAGGAGCCCAGGAGCAGACTGAAAGCTAGGAGTCAGAGTGAGCCCACAACTTCACATCCCAGGCCTTGAACCCAGCCCAAGTGGCATCTCCACTGCCAAGGCACCAAGTCAGGTCTGCTTGCCTCATCTAAACTCTTCCCCACTCTGTTTCCCTCATTTACAAAGCCCCTTTGTTGCATTTCTCTTGTCCTAGAAGCAATATCACGGGTTCCCATGATCCTCTGCTTCTCCAGGCTTCCTTAACACTCTATCTTAAGGGAGGAAATTAATTGCTCAACCACTCCTTTCAAACCCAACAGGGAGATGTAGCGCTTTATTAGGGGCACCTATGAGAGCCATGTGAAGTTTGAAGCCAAAACAGATCTATCTAGTTCCAAAACTATGCCTTCCTACTCATGTTCTCTCACCCTTTTCTACCTCACTTTCTGGAGTGAGGAAAGCTAACACAGCATTTGCACAGACACCACAGCAGCCAACCTGACAATGCCAGGAACAATCACCACGCAGGTCTGCACTGCACAGACACATGAAAGTGAGATTTCATTTCTCCCAACATCACCTCAAGAAACATCAAGGATTCATTTGCAGCCCATTAAGAGGAAAAAAAGTAGTGTAGCAAAATGCACCACTTGCAGACCACTTTTTATAAGTCACCTCCTGTTAAGAACTAATTTTATTTCCATGAAGAACAGGGAATTTTACAGGTTCCTGCTGGAAGCTATATGCAGCATACTGCAATCCAGATGACGTGGATTTGCTATAATAATTCCCTGCAAGGTAACAAGAAACATATGAGCTTGAGTCAGCATGACAGCTTTAAAAGCTGCATCAGTGAGTGATTTGATCAGGCAGTTAACTGAAAAAGATGGACTCACCTATAGGATGCTGCTTTAGTTCTATTTGATACTCTTATCACACTTCCCCCCAGCATGAGCACTGCCTTGGGCAAACAGGCCCAAGCACAGACCTCAGTGAAGAGTCCAGGGGAAGATAGTTCCAATTACGCCTCTAAGGTAAGTATTCTCCAAAATATCTGACTTAAATTAATACTAAATACTATATTAGTGATTTTTAAAGTTCTTGTTCAAAGAATGATCTGCAAGACAAAGGCCTAACACTGGCCAAACTAAATTCATTATTGCACTGATGTATTTTCAGTTTCACCCAAGAAACGTTTGCTTTATCTGCCAGGATTCAAAATCGTGTCACAGAAAGAGGCACACATATCATTTAGCCTGTACTTCTGCAGTGTGTTTTCAGAATCTGCACAGGTTGACTGAGAACTCCTTAAAAGTGCTGTTGTTAACAGCCGAAGAATGAGTCCAGACTCAAAACAGGGAAAGAAGTCAGACTCCAGCATGCCTGGAAGCTCTCTTTGCTGCACACTTCAGGTGTCATGCTTCTGACTAGAAACTGCTCCTATTTAAAAGAACACTGGAGCTTTACCTACCACGCATTACCTATCCCTTGTGAATTACATATCCATTTTTAACAACCACATTTTGCAGTAGATCCCTCCCTATTTTCAAGTAGGTTGTACCCATAAGTGCTACAATCATTTCTGATTTACAGAGCTCAACATAGAGCTTCTTCCATTGACCTCATTGTTTAACTTGCTATCTGAGGAAAAAAAGGACTAAGAATCACACTAGACAACAGACTCTGTACAAAGAAGAATGCTTTAAATTTACAGGCAAAGACCAGCAGGGAGAACTTTAAATCTTCACCTTATGCTGAAGATTAAAGTGAGAACACGTTATGCTGGAAATTTCTGTGCTATAATGGTGCATGAAAGGAACTTGCCAAGTTACCAGTACTGAAAACCTGCTTATTGCCAGAAGTTTGGATCTAAGAGCATGAGAAGAACCACTTCCCAGCAAGGGAACTTCACACAGAGAAATGTCTTTTACCATAAAACAGCTACAAACTGGACCAAGTACCAGTTGACTGGAGAACCAGAAGTGTTGGAAGCCAGACCTGCACTGTAATAGGAGGGCAGAACTTTTAAGATTCCTTTAACAGAAATCTTCTGTCACATTAAGCTCAAAACCATACTGCGGCTAGAACTGAGCACATGCAAAAAGAAAGGTACTCTGTGAGCATGAGAGCAGCCAAAGCCTGGCTTCCAAAAGCTTTGTTTCCTCATGGTTGACAAGAGTGACTCTGACAAACTCTCAAGTAGGATTCAGAGCATGTCTGCCCTGTGTGGATTCTGAGCCCAAGAAGGAATGAGGCTGCAGAACTGCACTTCTGAAACAAGGTGAAAGAATTCCTAAGCAAAGAAAATCTCAGCTGTGGACTGACTGGATTACCTACCATTTCCCAAACCCTAACTCCAAATGAGCACACACACACCAACTCTTACCTGCATGGATTGTCTGAGATCTACCTTGCCCCAGAGCACCTGACAGGCTCTTAAATGTCTCTTCTCACAAACACATCTTGGGTTCTGAAGCTACATGCACACTAATAGTAGCAGGAGAGGCCAAGAGCAGATCTCCAGAGCAGGACTAACCTGCTAAGGTGTTCACACTACACATTCCAGACAACTATTTCAAACTTAGGTCTATTCTTCCCCACTAGCCAAGCCAGGCAAATACCCAGACACAAGACTGGATCTTATGGCTTAGTGTTGTCTAAAGGGAATCACAAACAGGCTCCAAAACTACTAGATGTAAAGGGAGGCAGGTGGCAAATCTAATGCCCCCCAAAAAGTAACCTCAAACTTCCACACCTGGGCAAGCTGACAGCAACCAAACACTTCGACAAAAAAGGGAGAGCTGGAAAAGAGCTATTGCCTCGTTATTTTTAGGCCAATTTAAGGAAAGAAGGCTTAACACACACTTCCCTCAACAACAGTCCTAAGCTAAAGTGACTCCAGCATTAAAAACTAGCACTGCAATAAATAATTCCTCCTAATGTTACACCAGAAAGCACATGTACAAGTACAAACCAGATCTGAGTATAGAAGAGGTGAAAGCACTGATCACTGAAGTAGCAGGAAATGTTGGAACTTGTTATTCAACTACTTTACAGGAAGTCCTTTGCTATCTAAGTAAACAAGGCCTATGGGGAGTGTACAAGTCAGCTTTTCAGAACAACTGCCAGACAGATTCTCACTCCAGGTTTTTCCTCTGCTCATTCATCAACATCAAAGAGAAAATTCCACAGGCCAAATTAGGCCCTGCATGTGTTTGAACAGTTACAATATCAAGATTATGTTGTCAAGCTTTACACTGGGGTAGGATTTAGGTTTAAGGCAGTTAAATCACGTGAGGCAGGGAAAACAAACCAGCTTGCTTCTCAAAGAGGAACCTGCTTCCACAGACAAGAAGGTGCTACCTGGAAAACACCTCTCTTGACTACAACCACTCTTTGAAGTGGTATGCTCAGCCCTAGCAAATGATGATTAATACTACATGCTACTCTAATACCATATCAGGATGCTTTGCAAAGGTAAGCAAATAGGAGCTGTATCTCCAGGCTAAACTTCAAAACCAGCACTGAGGCAGAGGAAGTGCACCCATCAGAAGCTAAGGGAAGATGTATTCTGTGCAGAGCCAGAGATAAGTTCTTCTCCTGAGCTACTTAAGTGCATCTTTCCCTGCTTTATGTCATTAACAATGGTCTGCAGTCACAGAATAGGCTGGGGGAGGACTGAAGCATCTGAACAGTAAACACACAAGGAATTAAGCAACTAAAGGTCTAAGCCTTAACTGCAAGGCATTTTACACCAGCATTTAACTATCCCCTATATAGTTCTGCGATCTTGTTCACCCATGGTACCTTCTCCTTGCCACCTACCACCAGACTCTTGCCTTAATAAATAGCTGAAACTGAGGATCTTCCCACACACGCTGTATGTGTCCTAAGCAAAGATACTTTGACATTTTTTCAGTTTCCTCTGTTATTCTTTCAATTGTTTTCTTGCAGAAAAGGAAAAGGCACAAGAGGTTCACTGACCTCTGCAGGAAAACTGTATTCAGTAAGCAAGTCAGTGCTAACATCTCACTGGCACCGTCAATTCGATGGCCTCAATGCACAAGCCCAACCAACAACATTCTCATCGAAGGCAGAGCTGACAAAACTCTTACTTGACTAGAGCAAAATACAGCCCTTGCCAGCCACCCCCTGATGTAGCATAGGGAATGACAGCTTGACATACTGAACTCCTTAAAACAGCACCACTGCGATACTGGGCACAGAAGGAACTCCAAGACACTTGCACTGCAGCACTGTGTCTACAACCCAAGAGTTGCATTCACTTAGCCTTTAAAATAAACATTTGGCAACAGCTTGTTGAACCTTTTAAGCAGGAAAACCCTAAGGTGGCACCTTCTTCCAGCAGGAAATGTATTTTGCCAGGATAAATAAAAACAGTCAACAGTCATACAGTGTTTTTGGTTGTTCACAGCAAGTAACATCTAGGATGAAACTTGAGCACTGTCTATCTTTATAGATAGACAGTTGTCATCAGCACTTCACCCGTGAGGTCATCTGCCTGGTCATATTATTAGTCACCTTCAGCTCCACTGTCACATTGCCAGATATAAACAGCCATTCAAAGGGTCTTCCACTCATTTGCAATTGGATTAGCAAGAACTAAAGAGATTATCAAGTCCAGTACCAGGAATGACATAAGTTTGGCTTCAGTGGGTGACCAAAATTGCTCACAATAAAACACAAGTAGTATTTCAGCTGGATCTGGTGCCCAGCTCTAGTGGGATACTGTCACCTTCAGAGTCACCGCAAGACTCAGCCCTGTTCAGACACAAAGCTCTGCTACCGCTGCCACAGCAACACTCTCGAGACAGGTAAGCACTAACTCATGGCTTTAACATAAATCACATCTCTGAAAGAGATCTCGAAAGACAGAAAATCATCCTTGCAAAGGGGTAAAGACATTTCTTTCCACCCAATCTTTACCAAAACCCTTCATTTCTGAGCTAACTGCTCAAAACCATGTGAATTCAGCTGTAGCCGTATCTAGTACCAGTTGTGCCACCTCTGTTCTGGGGGGCTGTAACATCCTCAAGTGAGCAGCAGGGAAGGCAACACAAACACTAACTCAGAGCTCTGCTGACAGATGAGAACATGGGTAATTTAAAGCAGTCGCATCAAAAACAAGGTGGGGAGAACATTCTTTAGGAATGCTGCTGAAATCTTGACTTCCACCACGTATATTCCACATGCAGGGTAAAGGCCACTCAGTTTCAAACCAAGAACAGGTCCCTGGCAGCAACTCCACAGTTATTTTCAAGAAGGTCAGGAGATTGTTTTTCTCTGGAGTGTACGATACCTGACCTCCCTCCCTATCTCTGCTACTATAAGACTTGCAAGGGTCAAGCCTGAACTTTGAATAGTTTTGAAAGGAGGCAGCAGGAGGGGAGGGGACAATAGATACCTTCTGTCTTTTACAATTGGTCCGGGGACCCTCCACATCTTCAAGGCTGAGGCACCCAGAAGCCAACCCTTTTAGTTCTACTACAATATGAAGCCTCTTCCCCAAAACGTGCTATCTGGCAGAACCAAACCCACCCCTGATCAGTTTGAATAGAGCCACGCAGAGATCCAAGCCCTATCTGTGAGACTGTAGAGGCTTTTATCCTTCAAAATCCTTGCAACACACGTTACTGTGGGGCAACAGGTTACAGAAATCCCTGTTAAGCATTCATTTACTCAATAGAGAGAGTAATTGGAGACGAGCTGCCCAGTGAAAGACATAAGTTTGTCTTTGCTGTAGGATAAAAGCATACAACCCAGCTGCTAGTGCAGGTCTGCTGCACTGCAGCAAGTTCACACTACCTTATCTCTACTCATTTGTGTCTCCACACCCTCATTTGTTGCAAAAGAGGAGAGCTCAGGACTTTACATTCATGCTACAGAAAGCAGAGAGATTTCTATCTGAAGTGTACCAGAATTAAAGCTGTCAGATTTCAGTTGTTTGGAGACATATTGTAAGAAACCCTTAGTAAATGCCCTTCCACCTATGAACTCTCCGAGTTACAAACTCTGAGGACCAAAGTTATATGTTTGGGGTTGGGTTTTTTCCCCCTCTCTGGTGCTGTATTTGCTCATTTAATACTTAATAAAAGTTACTGCAATACATAATAAAACAAATAATGGAAAAACCTCCTTCCACTGTGCAAAGGGATCATGTATCTTGACAGACATGCATCTTTTAAGAGTTTCTTTCCTGAAAGGCATCTTCCCCTGGTTCATACCATCACTTCGCTCCCCTGTATCTCTCCTCACAAGCCAATTCAGGAACTACGACTTTTAGAATGTTCAAGCAAAACCTGATTTCATCAAAGCAAGGACAGAGAGCCCACAGCCACCCCAACCAACCAGATAGAGTAAGACCAGCGGAGGGGGGTGGTATTTATAGCAGCTTCACCCAGAGCACGGGGCACTGGGGAGCTGTATACATGCCAGAACTGTCAACCATGTCTCCACCAGGTTACACCACCACATTGCTATGTGTGCTGCTCCTCCTGCAGCAGGGCTCAATGGAGGCACAGGCAAGAGAGACATTTACTACCAAATTCCTTAAATGAAAGGGAAATAGTGCTGTTCCATATAAAGTTAATGGGCCTTACTTTGCAAGTGCTTGCCTGTGGTTTCAGGTTAGACAGTAGCTGGCCCTGAACACTACTCCAGGGCTTAGCAAGTCATACATACATTTAGATATGATTTAAGATGCTTACCTGGACTTGCTGGGGTTGCTGAACCTGTATCTGCTGCTCTGGCTGAGTTTGCTGCTGGACACTGGTTGTCACAGGACAAGCAAGTTCAAGCAAAGACCCAGCCACCTCTGTGCTGTCCGTATAAATGCAGTTGCCACCCTGCTGATACACCATGGTGGTGGTGGCCGTCTGCTGGAACTCCTGCAGAGCTTCCGGGCCCTTGGAAGCAAGGGAGTCCAGGAACTCCTTCATCCTGTGCTGGGGGATCGTTCGTGCCTTCACACGGATGTATTCTTCAAAAGAAATGGTGTTCTCCAGAGAATTATTCATATTGCAAGGTCCTCAGGGTTCCTTAAGGAAAGAGAAAGTGAAAGTCTGAACTGCAGCTCTCCTTTGATACAAGGATACTCCTGACTCCAGTAACCCTATGAAAACTGGCAAACATGCAGAGCCAGATGCCTGAGCCAGATGCTTTAGTTTTATGAGGCATTTTGTGCTACTACACATTGCTGAGATTAACCCTGAGCAGCTCAGGGAAGTCTGAACCACAACCAGGTGTAACTGTGGTACTACTCAAAGAGCTCACTGCCACGTAACATCTTCTAGTGTTGTACTTCTCCCAGATCAGGTGAGTTTCACAACAGATGAACTCAAGTCTCACATCTTGTCTGTTTGCAGCATGCAGTATTACTGAGAGAAGCTCAGAAATCAATAGCTGTGAACCTGCTCTGCAGCCACAGAGGTGGGAGAACCGCGCAGTACATTCTATGAGGCCATGCAGTTCTATTCTAGGCAGCTAATAGGAAGCACAACAGAAGAGCAACAGATGCAGCATTCAGCCCACCGCTATTAGGACTACGGCAGCTTATTGATCTGAACATAGCAAGCAAAAGGAGAGTGCTGGAATCAAGAGATTCCTCAAATGGGGAACTACACACATAGAGGAAACGGAGCTCTGGAAGTGACAAAGGCAACAGCAGCAGCAGGTTTTGATGTCCTTTTAATATAGCGAGAAGTCAACGTGAAACATGCCGTGTTTGACAACAAAAGAGAGAAAGGAAAAGAAATCAGGTGATCAGGAAGTAAAAGCAAGAAAAAAACCACCACAACAAAGCTGACTCCACCTGAGCACATTAGAAAGCTCTGGGGTATGCTCTGACAGCATTCTTCCCTCATTGACTTATCTTGTTTAAAGCCACAAATGGAGTTTGCAGTGAGTAAAACACTGGTTGTTTCTAAGGCACTAATTAGTCTTGATAAAAGATGAAGAGATTTGAGCTGTAACACTACCAGATACTGAGATAGTTGTGAAAAGATGTGAAACACCACAAGGTTAGGGCTAGAAGAGGTGATTTAATACTACTAGATCAAGCTGTAAAAAGGAGGAAAAAGGACAAACATCATATATGTACATTATGTCGGTAAGTTCTAAAGAGAATAGGGACAAAAGCAGAACCTTTTGTATCATTTTACCATGATTTAACCAAGTGGAACCAAGACAGATATACATGGTTGAACATAAGGCTGCAACAGCCTGTGTGAAAACATTAGTTCCAGGCTCCCAGTGGCACCCAACCATATTCCAAAAGTCCAGCCCCAATTCCCACCAGGATCAGTGGGAGCCAGAGCAAATCCTGACCACTCTTCACCCTTACGTGACAGCAGCCTCAGCACACACAGGTTTTGTTTACACGGAAAGGTTCATGGCCACTGCACTGGACCACAGGCTCAGAGGAGAAAGAATGAGTATCAAAGGTAAGGGGGACACACATGAGGCAACTCGTGCTCTATTTGTAGTCTGTGGAGTTATTAAGCAGCAATTGTTGCTGTATGAGATTACTACAGAAAATACTCTTAAAACATGCATCAACATTTATAGCAGAAAGCACCAGTTCACAATGTCCACCTTGTAAATCCAACAGCTCTTCAACAATCAGTATACAGCCCACAGCTAGACAGAAAAAGAGTTCTCCTGCCTTGCAGAGAGTCTGGTGTGGCACATTTTCAAGCCAGCTCCATATGATAGAGCCAGTAAGACTATCCACTTAGTTATGACAGGGCTAGTGAGACGACTGATTTAAGTTGCTCCTCCAGGAGCCATCCAAGAGTACCCTACACCTTCACAGGACACATTATTAACCTTCCCCCCAAGTGACTGCATGTCCAGGGAGAAACCAGTAGAGAACAGCCTTGTTAATGCATCCCCAGTGACTCAGGACCTACACCAGCCATACTCAAATGCATCTGCATCTAAGATGCTCTGTTACATATTCTGAAGCTGGAAGAGATTTTAAGCTATTAACCTGTCTCCATTTTCTGCTTGGAGCTTACAAACTTTTGACTTCAGTACTACAGTAAGGCTTTCAGAAGAACAGAATCATTTTGCATGTCCACCCTGAGGTGCACCAGCAGGCACAGCTTTCAGAGGAAGACTCTCCTGAGGAATAAGCCTCAAGACCACCACAATGGGAACCCAGGTGTGAACACTACAGGGTTTGAGATGATCTGCTCTTCAACAGCAAGCTGCTGCTGAACAGGATGCCCCCCCCTCTCAGCATAGGTCCTGCCTTCTCCCTTGACTCCTGCATTGGTGCTTATTATCTTGTAGCAACTCGGGGAATAGCTCTTCACTTTTTGTTCATCTTCTTTAGGGAGAGGGTGGGAAGGTCAGCAGGGCCATTCCTTTCAGCAGCAACTACCCATTAACCTTCACGTTTACTTTGGAACTCAAGCCCTTCTGCCAAGAGCTGCTCAGAGGCACATTATGCTTCGGTGCAGCAGAGACCAGAAGCCACCAGAAACCCAGATGCACAAGCAGCAGGCCCAAACATAAAGAAGAGGTCCACCACAAAGCATCACCTACCTCTTCCAACTACCAACCTCTTCCAACCACCATGAAGTGGAACAAACTCAGCACTAGTTTCTTAGCTACAAATCCCTGACCCTGTTCAGCTGCTCCATCTTAATTACTTCTTTTTAGCATCAAAGTCAAGAGCCTACTAGGCTAGTCTTCCCTGATCAGCAAATATTCCTCTGTCACAAGCTGTCAGAAGGTATCTCTCTTCTACCATGAGAAGTGCTTTACATTTGAAGTTACTACACTGAGAGCCACCAGTGACTAAAACCAGTGAGATGCTCACAAGCCACAACAGCACTTACAAACCCATGCAGAGGTCAGAACCCCACTGCCCCACATGGCATCTGTTCCTGCTCTGCAACAGCAGCAGGATCTTCCTTTGGTTTTGTCTACAGCTCTGGCAATCAGAAAGGAGCAAAACACACTGCCAGTAACATCACAGGCTGGAGTGTACTTCTCCACGAGTTGTTCCTGTCAGTTTGAAAGCTGTTTGGGGTTATTTAACTAAAAGCACTGAGCCACCCAGGCCTGCACTTCACAAAGCCCCATGAGCAGCAGAGGTACCAGGTCTAGATGAAGGTTCAGGAGAGTAACACTGTACTCTCAGAAGCTTTATCCATTAAAACCCAATCCACCTGTATTTATGAGAGAAAACCTCTTTTAAGGCTCAGGTGTGCACTCAGCAAGGTTTTGTAGGGCAACATACACAGCTTGCTGCTGCAGCCACCACTTTTACTGTTAGTTATTAAAACACACTGATTTAGGCATTCCATTTATCTTGTAGACACGCATTAGAAACAGCAAACTCCCATCACTAGACCTCAACAGCATGTTTTTAATACTGAAGTCTAAAATCAAAGAGCATCCAGGCAATAAGCTTTCTCTGATAAAGGAAGGGCATTCCTCCCCATTCAAGATCATGGCATTTTTTTCCCAGGGAATAAGTTCAAGAAACTCTTTGAAGATCATGAGCACATACGGTTAGTTCATAAAACTTAAGACTGAGGTTACTGAAAACACACACACAACTTGCAGCATGTGGACAATCTGGACTCACCAGTCACCATGTTGCATGTATTTCTGCTGCTCTTGTCCTGAGCTCTTAGACTTGTAACGTTCTGGAGAAGACAGAACAAAGAAGCTCTTTCCATCCCCAGTTCCTCTTTTCTTTATTAAAGCCATTTTATTTTTAATATGTAATCCATTAAGAGAAAAAACAAAAGAAAAGAACCCCCAGGACAGACAGATATGATCATCCACGCAGCCAGCGGCTCCTACTGAAGAATTGCAAGGTGCCAAATTCGTAACCATTGTGTCCCTCGGCCTGACCAGCGTGCCCGGGGACGAGCACAGCGGTGACAGGGCGCAGAGCGCTCGCACCCTGCGGTGCCCGGCGCAGCGCAGCCGGTGACACCGGACTTACTGCAACACAGAACTTAGAACAAGGCAGCAGCAGCAGTGACCGGATCCAGAGGTCCCCCCCTGCTCGTGTGCCCGGCGCTGCCCCGAGGAGCCACCCAGCCCGCCCAGCCACCTAGCCCAGCCGAGGCGAAGCTCCATATTTAGCCTCTGAGATCATCGGCCGCGGCTCGGCCTCTGCCCCAGCGCT
>JANHGB010052875.1:0-44188 GCA_026283785.1 Coracopsis vasa
TGTGTTATATTATTCACAACAAGAATTATCTGCCTTCCTTGTGTACGTCTTCCCATTTTTCACAGGTTGTGGTCCATACTGAGAACTGTCTGTGTTCTTTGGATAAGGTGGTGAAATCTATTGAAATTTGATTGACTTCCTTATCAGCTGTTTAATTCACATTGCTTGGTCATGTTTAATTTCTTTTGATCTTCAGAGGCAACTCCTGAATCTTTCATATGTGATACATGGATCCTATGAGCTTTGGGACAGAGTACCTTCAGTGGTACTTAAGAGACAGCAGAGCTCTCTAAGAGGATCCCTTAAACTGGATATTTCACCTTCACACCTGGAAAGCACTGTACAAAGTAGGTTGCTTTTGTGCACATGCTATAGTGCACCAGGTAAGTAGAATTTGAAGCAGAAGACTAAATGCATACCTAGGAAATACCGCAGGTTAAATCAGAGCCTGAAAGTGCTTTGCCATTTGGGGAGATCCCATAAGCACTGTGCATTAAGAACAGAAATGTGTTGATTTTAAGGTGAACAATGCTGTGCAAAGAAGATAGGATAGTTCATAAAGAGTGTAATTTGCTTCTGCTCCAAGTGGATGAGCACAGCAAACAATGGTCCAGTATTCCCCGAGAAGAAATGTAGCTTCTCTCACATGCCAGAAGAGTTTCATCAAAAGGGTGGTATTACATCAATGTTAATGTGCTCTCAAGAAGAGGAACTATTACATGGCATGCGCTTTAGCATATTTTTCAAAGTACATGCCTGCACATTTAAGTACTGTTGGATTCAAAGTTACATCAAAATGATATTTTGAGGCATATACTGACAAACAGAAAGGGAGAGAATACGCTAGAAGACTGCAAGAGAGGAAGGAAAGTGGTCACAATTCAGTACCTGTTATGAACTGACAGATTTGTCAGACAAATGTAAAGATAATGGGAAAGAAAACCACCTGGATAATTTTGTGCAACACAAAATCTGCATGCAGACCTCACTTGTCCTTCAGTCATAAGGACATTGTAACCAACAGGGTGGACAAGAAGGGATTAAAACCACAAGCAAATAAGAATATGCATCCCTTGACATTTTGTAAAAAACCCACAGATGTCATGTCTATGTAATTATTGTGCTTCAAAATGGACCATGCTGCAAATGGAAATGAGAAATGGCATTTACTTACTCATAGTTTTAATAACATATGCAGATATTGTATAATGCGTGTCAAGTGCCATTTAGCTCAGCAGAATCTAATTAATCTTAGTTTTTTCCACCATATCTTCTGTTATGCATATTGAATAATATGTGTATGCTAAATGTTCTGTAGCTGTCATAGTTAAGTTGAGGAATCTTTACTTTCTACTGTTTTAATAATCCTAGTTATCATAAGGCCTTTTTCAAGGTGACCATCAACGGGCACCTCTCTAACTAATCTTATACCAAAATTTCAGTTACCAATATAACAGGAGGATAGGACAGACAGGACAGACCTACCATTGACTTCAGAAAATAGATGAAGTGCTCAGAATCTCATTCGACTAGGCTCTAATGGAAGAAACAGAAACATTTCCTAATGGAAAATGTTATTTTCTTTTCCAGGACTGTTCTACAAACAGAGAGTCCAGCTGCCTAAACCAAAGTAAGTTACAGACATGCATGACATGATTTCATTTACCAGCAGAGAGGCATTGTTAGCATCTTGCTGGAATCCTGGGCTCAGAGTCAAGACAACAAAGATGTGGTTCCATTTCTCTTCTGTAACCTTCTGCAAGTCACTTCACTAGTTCTTTGACTTCTGCATAAATATAAAGGCTGTATCTTTCAAAAGCATCTGGTGACTTAGGAATCCACATTCCTACTGGGGCTCCTAATTCACCTCACCACATTTCAAAAACATAACCCACTGTCACCTACCATTCTTTGTAAAGATCTTTGATAACTGTGGCTCACAGATCTTTGATATCTGTGGACTATGGAAGAGTTAAATATATATCAAACTACAATAAGCTGTTAGAAATGTGATAGTTTTAAATAATCAGTAAAAAGGAACTTCTGAATTTGTTACTTCTCTTTATTAACTCATTCTATTGTATTAAACTATTGAAAAAGACCTTAGAGTGGAGCACAATCCTATGTACTGTAATATATTGTGAAATGAATGCTCACAATGAGGTGAAAAACTAGTGGGGGCCAGTCTTTGAATCTCTCTGCTTTTGTCAGTTTAAGTCAAAACATGGGAGTTATTTTATGTTTAATGTATTTTTTCAATTCATTTCCACCAGGCACTTTTTTTTGAACCCTTATGTAAAATGAAAAACCTATTACCATTATTCTGTATTCAACCCCTGCATACACAATGCTGTAACTATCCAGCTGATATATAAGGAGCTTACCAGCTGTTTTGTATTTTCTCATCCTTACTTTCCTTCATTTTAAGGGCTTTAAATCAGGTCTAAATATATATATGTGGATATCAGGAAACCAGGAGAGCAGGTCAACAGTAACAATTTGTCTTGCTATCTCCACACACAGTCACACGTTTTCTTCTGATAATCTAATAGGAATCCTAAAATATTTACACATATAAATTCTACAGTGTGACATAGGGATCAAAGATGTGGCTAATCAAAGTGTATTCAGATTGGGAATATGTGATAGAAGTGCTGGTCGTCTACTTTGGTGTTTGGGAATTTTACATTTGTGATGCAGCGATGCATGAGAACTTTGAATAACAGCACCTAAAATAGACTCAGCAAAAAAGCAAGTAATCTGGATGGAGAGGCAGTATACAGTGTTTTTCATCACTTCCACTTGGCATCAAAATAGTTCAGATAATTACATCAACTTCAATGAATTTGGGTGCAATAAATCATGCTACAGATAATTTACTTGGGATTTTCTCCAGTTAATTTTTATATTATACTTTAGGCAAACAGAAGCATTTAGTAGAAAGGCTTATGAATGTCATATCATATAATTTTTGTTGCAATCCTCTTTTAAAAGAAATAGCAGTGCTCCACTTGTATTAAATTACATTTAGGAAAAAAGGTTAAGTTAAAGTAACAGTATTCACCACAATAACTTCTGCTAGTGATAAATGCTAGGCTTGCTAGGCAAATCCCCAAAATACAGATGTGGGTTCTTCACTACGTGTGAGGGCTAGGAAGGATTTTTTGTACAGCTTTAAGAGAATACCACAATTATTAACTTGTCTCTATGATTCAGCTTTTAATGATTGAGAAGGTAAACTGTCATCAGATATCATTGATTTTGAAATGCCTGATTTCCATTCATACTAAGAATTCAAATTCACTCTGAAAATACAAATCTTCACCCCTCCTGGTTTAAGCTAATACAGTGCCTGCTATCAGGTCACAGATAGCTTTCCAGTAGCAGATGACAAATGGTGAACTCTGAGCACCTTTATATTGCCCAAATGCCATAATTCTAGAACATGTCACTAATAGCTGCTGTATTTAGAGCCGATTTTATTTGCCTTTACCTCTCACATCTACCTTACCTCTCTACTTAGATATGAGGACAGGAGAATAAAGAGATTTTAATATTAAAGAGAAAGGTAAAATAATTGCAATGAAATGCATTCTCCTGGCAAAAAACTGTACCTGATCTAAAGACAGTCCTCCATGGAAAGATTCTACTTTTTATCCTGAAATTGTTTCCTCTCTGTCAGTGTCATACAGCTTGAACGTAAGGAGCCATGAAGCACTTGAAAAGAACTGTGCCCAGCTTTAGGAAAAAGAGACTTGGAAAAAAACAAAAATCATCTCTTTTTTTTAAAGAACACTTGAAAAATAACTGCTGACAAATCACAACAGCATTCTAAAAACTCCTCCCCCCCCTCCCGCAATGCTTAGCAGTCGCTGCTGCTCTGTGATGAGGGACAATAAAAAGAGAAAGACATTTTTGAAAGGAGATTGCTGTAACTCAGATGACTTCATTAGCTGCTGTGGTTCTCTGTAATTACGGGCAATGCAGACCTACAAACTGTAGGTTTTGGGCCTGATCTGATGCCCAATGAACTCAGGGTAAAGCCTTATAGTGATTCAGTGGACCAGAGAACAGGCATATAGCAGTTTACATTGTTTTGCACTGTCTCTCTAATCTCACAAGACTCTAAAGTGCTGCTTCGTGCCCATTTTGTATGGTCAGACAGCCACAGGTATTTGGAAGCTAAACGAAATGTGGCTGCAAATGGAATCTGCTGTATTCTCCACTACAGTTCCAACATCTTCCACATTCACGGCACATACTGATAATAGCATATTCTCTATGGCTTTTAATTCAGTGCAAGGAAGCACCTGAATGACTAGATCTTTCTAAAGTCCACTTCTCCAGGAGAACGACACTCAGAATGGCAACAAAAATGTGGGTCTCAGAACAGAAGACAGGATCTCCATAGCACAGGTCATCACAGAACTATTCTACATAATGCTGTTAATGCCCATGGTTAGAGAGGATCAAAGTCTAGAAGTCGAAGGAAGACAGCAGACATGCAAACATCAATCCAGATTTTGGATTTCAGAAGTCTCTCTGCTACTTTATTCTTGTTTTCTTTCAGAGAGCTGTCACCATTCTCAAACTGTTTTTAGGTCTCCATCCTGCACAGCAGAGTTTGCTGATACTCATTTCCCTATCCAATACATCCAGATCAGAAATGGGGCAGTCAAATCCAGTCACATAAGTAACAACATGGAGGATTCATACAGAGCAGTTCTCTCAAACCAAACACTGATGGGAAATGAGAGGCCCAGGTAAAAATTTATGAATGTCTAAACTCCTGAATGTTACTCTAAACCCAGTAAAAGCCATCAAAGGCATCCATTCACTCCTAGGCACTGCAGATGAGAGACATATCCAGCTCCTAAGAAAAATGTCACAGAAACATTAGGAGCCACAAGTAGTCAGTTATTTCAACTATAAGCCATATGAATTCCTAATGCCAGTCATCAAAACACTAACTCTCTTAAAACTATTTCTAGGATGTAAGGAAAAAGAAAAATATACTAAAATTGCCTTAAGGAGTGAAAACCAATCTGTTTCAGTTGTGGTCCGCCAGAAGCTATCTGACCAAGTGCAATAGCTGGGAAGTCTGTTTCACTCTTCATTTATGCTCCCTTTGCCATATCAATTGATGTCAACTGTGAACCATGAGAAAGTTTAGAAAGCCAGCAAACAAGCTGTAAACAAGTGACTGAGGTAGAGGTAAATGTTTTATTGCTGGCATCTTGCATCAGATTCAGAGTCTGGTGTTTTGCAGAGTTACACTCTGCATTGATTTATAGTGTTTAAGGCAACCAATATTAGATGAGTGTACAGAGTAAAAAAATGTCAGCCCTGCATTACAACCACTGTGTCTCACTCCATCTGTGTGATTTACAGGAGAACACATTCTGTCAAGCGTTTTTTTTTCTTTTTAGGAAATCTGACTTCACTCGTGTATTAAATGGTGATTGCTCACGAGCTGAAAAGGGTGAACAATTGTGAGTGCAACAGAAGCTGAAGCCCTTGGGGCCTTTTAATTTTATTTTTAGTATGAAACAATTCCACTTTTAGATGGATGTGCACAACTAGTGAGAGAAGAAGGAAACAAGGAACATGAGAGATGGAATAGCAGAAATACAATAGGATCCAATATTCTGTGCTTTGCAGTGGATCAAAATATAAAGATGAATAATCTGGCGCCAAGAGGCAATGTACACTTGCAGCAGACAATGTTATTAATGTAGCTATATGCATTGCTGAACAGGAGACATTCCTGATGATAAACTGCAGGTAAATCACAAAGACAGCACTATTTTCATTATGAATTGGATGCATTTTTATTTAATTTGTCTTTCCAGTCCATTGGTCTTATGCTCATTTTAATGATGTTTCCCTGAGATTCTCTTTTGGAGTATTTTGAAAGGTATGATCCAAATTTTAGAGTTATGACTGGCCATACAGTCAAGTACATCCTTGCTTATTAACAGGGTAAGGTCTCTCTAGCAAAGTGGAAACAAAGCTAAATGGAGAAGTCTTTTCGTATTTTACTAGCAAGAACAAAAGATCTTCACTTAAAGGAATCAGAAAAACAACTTGGAACCACTCCTTACTAGACAGACAAATTGCCTGTGAGCAGGGAGAGCTGTATTCTTCACTGATTACCTAGCTCAGATGTTTCAGACACATCCAGAAAGAGGAGAGATTATCAGGCAATTTGCTTCTGTGAGCCAACCTGCAAACATTTACAATCCAGCCTAAGCAAAAAACACAGACAAGGTTTCTTACACCTATTTCTTTATGCAAACATACATGGAATGGAATGATCTGACCCTCCAAAAATCTTCCCAGGAACACATGGCCCATTTTCACATGAGCAGCCCTGCAGCTTCCACATAAGGCTGGGTTTCTTTGCAAACAGAATGAAAGACAAAAAATGGGATAACTTGTCACTACGATGCTCAAGATAACTCGCTGTGCTCTGCACAACACACAGCAGCTGGGAGCTGCTTCTCAAATAGATATGCAAAATTATTTAATTGACAAATACATTCCTTGAAGGAGGGAGAGATGTCACATCCTCTATAAGGTAAAACCAAGTTGCTACTATTACTATCAGAAAAGAAGAAAAATCCACTAACAAGAGTAAGTAGCAGTTCTGGGTGTTTCGTGACAAAGGAAATACTTGGCAAAAAGCAGAAATAGCCTAAAATTTTTATGAAAAAGAAAAGTACTTTAGCTTCGTTAGCAGAGACTTTGAATTATGGCTGCTATTTACAGGTCTTGTTAGTGTAAGTGTTCTTTTGTAACTGTGTTTTTTTAATAGAAAGCAGTAGTGAGAAAGAGCAAATATGCATTTACGGACATTAACAAAGGGAGGATATGATAAGAACACACATGGTGACTGCAAACAGCAGATTATATGGGAAGCATTTTTTGTGTCATCTTTAGAAGCATCTCTCTGGATAATGG
This sequence comes from Coracopsis vasa, assembly GCA_026283785.1. Taxonomy (NCBI): domain Eukaryota; kingdom Metazoa; phylum Chordata; class Aves; order Psittaciformes; family Psittacidae; genus Coracopsis; species Coracopsis vasa. The sequence goes on from JANHGB010052875.1 coordinate 6,964, forward strand.
ATTAGACCACTCTGATTCCTATACAGTTCTGTTTGCTTTGAAGCATCTAAAGATACTAACATAAAAATGTATTAGAGTGATTTATTTTTGTTTGTGGTTTAGTTTATAACATTTTGATTTGAAGAGAAGATGCGTTGTGTTTTTCACTTTCTACTTTACTTTCAGTCACCCCTGATTATATACTTATTTGTAAAAGGAATGTTCTCTTCTTTGACTTCAGCAAGGTTCAGCCACTTGTAAGCCTTGCACAAACTTGCACCTAGTAACATAGCTGTTGAGCCTAACAGTGGTACACCTCAGCAGGGCCATAGGACAGAGGGATGGAAGAATTAGTCTATTAAGATAAGGTGGGGTAGTGAAAAGCTCCATTTTGTTACTTTCACCTACGCTCATTCCCAACACAGAGCACCCCTGCATGCCAAACTGACCATTTCAAAGGCCAAATCCTGATATTTGGGATGCTATGCCACTGTTGAAAAGCAAAAAGGAAGAACACAGAAAAATAAGGATAGGATAACAACAAATAAAATTGTAAATTCTTCATGAGAGTTTGCAGTTGCTACTTTTGCCTTCTTTTCCATCTTGTGTTGGTAGGAAGCATGACAATGGCAGCCTTGAATACTCATCTCCTGTATTTCCCCTCCCCTGAGTGCAAGGGAGATCAGGGCAATTTTCCCACCCTGTTCATCAGCACTCACCCTCAGGATTAGTTTTAATTTTCTATCCCTCTCCTTGTTTCTTCTAGCACTGCTAAGAAGAACACAATTTGGTAATGTTTTACCATGTGTACAGGAGTTGATTATTTCCAGCTGATCGCCAGAGAGCATGAGAACTTACAGAAATGTGAACAGGATTCAATACAGGGATTCAGAGTATCTATTTCCCACTGGTAACTGCTATCTATTTCAGCACTGGTAACTGGTTTATAAGTTACTTCTTTCAATGAACAGGCCCATTTTATTTTATTTTAGTTTTTAATAAATGTTTTATTGTGTTCCAGCTCCTACTTGCATGTCAGTGAGACCCAAAGAAATTTTTGATCAATATCCACTCATTTTTACCACTGCATCCCTACAGATCTCAGGCTACATTAGTGTAAATGAAAACTAAATCTGTCCCTAAATAACTTCAAGTGCTGTTTGAAAGCAAAGCAACATTGCAATAAGACAGAGTCTCAGCAACATGAAATCTCTTCTCACTCATAGTAGATCTGATCCTTCAGTGGCATAAATCAGCATAAGCCTGCCGATGTCTAAAGACTGTGCCCATAAGCTGTATAGTCTTGATGTAGCTGTGCCTTGCTCCCCAAGCCAAAGGAAACAGAAATATGTCACCAGCCCATCTCTAATTTCACAGAGCACTTGGAACATTTTCTTGTTTCCACAATTTGATTTCTGCAGATTAGAACAGAAGTCTTCAGATATTTCACATGTTCTATGGCAACCATCCATAATACTACCTTCATTTTTTATGAAGGAAGCAGAGTGTTGTGCCTGATTAACTGTTTCTTTTTTTTCACATTTCATTGGGCTTGAAAAAAATCACACTAATTCATATCAATACAAGTGAATTATTTATATCTTAAGAATACAGTGGACACAAATTACCACAGAGATGAAATGATAAAGCAAACAAGTACAGTAGCCTGAAAACACAAAAATCCATTCAGCATCCTTTGCGGATCTGTTGTTGTTGAAGATGAAAAATCAGTCATAGATTGTATTTGTAAGGGATGACTGCATCACTGATTTCACTCTGACAATTACTGCATTTCCTGAGAAAGCATTGGTCCCTTCTGCAAAAAGACAACAGGGGAAGTGCAGACACTACTGTACATTTTTAAATGAAGAGCCTGCAAAAGCCAACGTACTCAGTAAAGGCAGTTCATTACTAGTCAGTGGGGCACCACTGACCCTGAATCTAGTAATGAATTCATGCTTTGGATGCCTCTAATACCTCTAATTATCTACCACATTGTGGGCAAAAGCAGCTTAATGTAATATTTTAGAGAAGGCATGAGAGAAATACAAAGTTATTCCTTTGTTTTTCAAGTCCCCTTCAGAAAAATACTACCCGTCTCTTCCCCAAAATCTAGTGTTTTGCACAAAAGAAGGGAAAGGTTTTTGCAATGCAACTATAACAAAAATAATACTTATAAATCTATGTTTCTTAATGTAATACATGCTATTTACTCCTTCTGTTTCTGGTGTGTGAATGGTGTCAAACACAACCTGACTAGAATTAGATAAAGTGGCCAGCATCTAAATGCATGTTTAGTGTCATCTTGCCTTTCCCCATGCGTACACAGTCTGTTTATTTAAATAGAGTTTCTCTGGGAGGTTTCCTAAATCTGAGAAAAAGGGGCCCTGTCTCTCTTAGCTAACACTGGAACACCCCTTCCTGAAAACCTGAAGAAAAAACAGACTCAGACAAATATCACCTGCCCTACCAGTGCAACATGGGTTGATTAAGAAGAGGAAAACAAGTTGAACCACTTATTTCTTAGTAACTCCTTCCTCTACCCTCAATCATTTCCCACCACTCTTGGCAACAATGGGTGGCAGAATGAAGGTTTTTTCCTAAGTATTGTTGTTAACACCAAAATAAAAAGAGGGACCGACTTGTAGGAGCAATGGAAACCACTAGAAATAGAAAATGCACATTGGAGACAGTGAACCCTCAACTTTGAAAAACATTTCTGTCTCCCTACTAGAGCTTGACATTAACAATTTCTTCATGCAGGAAAAGAAAGAGTTTCCCAAATACAAGTTACTTATTAGGAAAACATTTATTTCCCCGTCTTCTGAGAAAATGCATTTCATTGCATTTATATCCATTCTGCAAGCATTAGATATGGGTAAAGATTTGATTCCTAGAAACCTATCAGGATAAATTTGCAAGTAATGTTTTCCTGGATAGACACTGAACAATTGCTATTTTTATTATGGTAGATTTAAGAGGCTCTCAGTTGGAGATCCATCATACTTGATGTATTAAGTACATAATAAAATCTCCAGTGGATTTTGTGGTTTAATTTTGGGGGGGGAGGAGGGGAGAAACCCAGCAAAAACCAAACCAACAGATAAGCAGCCATTTTAGAACAGGACAATGGAAAGAAAAAAATAGTATTTGGCAGGAGAATGCCCAAATCTCCAGACCATCAGATAGAAGTGTCAGTATTAATAAAATCCTGATCATTTTCTTTCAGTTCTGCAATGGTTACCTGAGCATGTTTGGTTTTTTAGCAGCTTCCCTGTTACAGAAAGTGAAGCAGGTAATTTGACAGGAACCTGGAGGGGACAACTTGAAAAGCTTCAGTAAGCTCTTCATTAGACTCGCCACTTTCCTGAGTAACAGGCAAGAAGACAGACAAACACTTAAAACATTAAAGCCTTTAAAGGGCAGGAAAAGCTTAATGACCTTTCTACAAGCCCAGCACGTGTGTTCTGTGGTGTGGCTCTGTTGGTGAGATTTTCTTCTGCTTTTTTTTTCCCCAAACAGAAGGCAAACAATAAATGATGTGTTTGAGGCTGATTTTCCAGGTCATCCCTAAAAGCTGGCTTAGAAGCTGCAGCGTATCAACATCTCCTGGTAATTGAAGAAGTTAGTTGAACAAGCCCTTGAGCAGGCCAGAATTAGGAATCAACACTGCTTTCCTGGTTTGGTTTGTTATGAAAGATTGGGTTTGAAACACAAAATGGAATTTGTCTGATACTGGTAAGATCACAGAAAGCTTGTACTGTACTGCCCTGAAATACAATTATATGATGTTACCATGAGGCATTTTTTGCTTAACTTTGATAGTCTGTGACTCCAATTCTAAAGGCTAGGCACCATTAATTTTGTCCTCTGGGTTGGTTTAGTAATTTTTCAATCCATTTTACTCTTTGCATCCATATGTAAAATGGAAAACTGCTGTTATGTAACTGCTACACGCTACTCCTGTAATTCAACAGGAAACAGGAAAAAGATAGATCTAATTCACATTATGCTAACCACTGAACTGATATTACCCAACCCTTTATGTGACCATACATGGAGACTTACAATATTCAGAAGGCTTGTAGTTCATACTCTGCCACCACCCTCCCATTCACATTTTGTTGCAGTTCAGAGTTTAGACATTCTCAGTGTCTCAACTAGCAGCTATATTCTTGCAGTACAGCTAAAAGGGACCTTGGAGTGGAAACCCAGACATCTCCAGTCCAGTCTCCAGTAGCAATCCAGACAGAAATGTACACAGGCAAATTAACTGTCCATATACTGCTTCATAGTTTAAATGTTTGAAGAAGAAGAGAAATCACATGTCTACCTATCAGCTTTTTAATGCTTTGAGTATTCAGCAAGATAAAGGTCAGAGAATGCTAAGACGGGGGATCAGTAGGTTCTCAGCACATTGTGTAATCAGTGCTTAACTCCGTGAGACTTCAAAATATTATCTGGACAAACTTTGTGTCCACAGAAATTCCATATTACCTGGAAACTTTCCAGCTCTTTTCAAAGTTTGATTATGCCAATCTGTCCTGTGTATTTGCTTGTGATATGAATTTTATAGACTGCAATCATTATTAGGCATACAGCTGTTAAGAGACGGCGACTGACTTGCATGCTCACTGGTTGTCCTTGCTGTTAAGTGCAGGGGAAAGAAACTATCACAAAGTATAAGACTGATTGCTTAGAAAATCTGACAGGATCCAATCAGTTGTTGCTTTTAAATCAAAGTTATTTTAAATAGCACATGGATGAGGTAGGAATTTTAATTCATTTCAGCTAGAATCTTTTACTGAAGAGAACTTGTATACTCAGAATTACTTGGAAGAACACGAAAGCAGGCTCTGATCTCATTGTGCCTAATTCTCAGGAGTAGTCCTTATGGAGGGAAAGGGATTCACTGGTTTCAATGACACCAGTTCAGGTGGGCTACAGTGTAATCTGGCCTGTGACTTCTGTGATCAGTAAAGGAATAACCCCCTGTTCCTCCACCCCCACATCTCTTAACTACATGGGGAATTTGGAATTTAGATAGACAGGATACCAGCTCATCTAAATCAACTCAAGCCTGGAACATTGTCAGTGACTGCAAGTATAACTTCCATGAAACAATGGGGAAGAAAAGACAGAGAATTGTATCTCCCTGAACCATAATTCCTCACATGGATGTTCCAGGGAATGGTTGAGAAATAAACTACATATACTGTGTCTTTGTGACAAAATATGAGTAGACCCGACACCTGCTCATCTCAGTTCAAACAACAGGTATCAAAGCCCCAACTACCTGTTCAGAGAATATCCTATTTCAGCTTTTTTGTAGATAAAGCAACACATTATGGTTGGTGCTACCATGCACAGGTATTATCTGACTATTTTAGAAATGGGCAGCTAATTTTTTCTATATGTGCTATTAAAAAACCCGAAGAAATAAAAATCTACAATTCCTGTTGGGCTGTGCTGTGCTGAGCTGTCATGATCATGCCAGCAGAAAGAGCCTTAACTACTGTCAAGTAATCCCACTGAGTGTGACTGCTCCCAGTTGCAAGCACTCTGCCTGCCAATCTGATGTCACCTCTGTTCCCACTTTGTTCCTGCTGGTCTGACCAGTATTTACAGAATCATAGGAACGCTCTTAAGTCAGTTCACCTTCCTGTAGTTTACTGCAATTTAGTTACATATTGATATTGCAAACAAACAACTTTAATTCTTTTCAATGGTCCAGCAAGAACACAAGTTTTTCATCCAGAAATCAGTGAGATTATTCACTTTGGGAGTGCTGGCAATGTAGAAAATTAAACAGGTCACCAAGTCTTCACAAGGATGATAGGAGCTTTCCTCTAAAAGAAACCCACATCATTATTCAGGCATTATAAATTACACCTTTTAGGTGTGAAATGAAAGTACCCATTTGACATGGCACTCTGTATGACAAGGAATGAATATTTGGCTGAGGGCTGTAAAGCAAACCTCCACCTTGATGGAAAGTGTTATGGAATCTGTAATGACTATACAAAACTAGCAGGACCTTAGCTTAATAAGGTCTCATCCAAATGACTTGCACACTAAACTGCATGGAATTCAATTTCTCTACCTCTGAAAGATGAAGGGCAAGTTGATCCTGTCAGGGATTCAAATTTATGGCTTTATGGCCTCAAAATGTGAAATGTATACCATTAAATAAGCCTGCTCAGTGCCTAGATATGATCACATGCTTTTCTGAGCTATTGTCAAAAAAAGAAAAGAAGGAGATGGGAATATAGTCATAAGAAGGAGATGGGAATATAGTCATAAAAAGGAGGTAAACACTGGATAATTAGTACTATGTACTGCATACACAGACAGTGAAGTGAAAAGATTAGGAAAATTTTGGTAGAGTATCTTTAAAATAATAAGGGAGAAAATCAGCACAGGGGTAGAAGACGACTGAAAAAGATGACTTCTTCCTACACCTAGCTGTCCTGTGTGCCTAGAATTCACTTCTGTAAATAATGGAGTATGTCTGTAGTAACCTGTGGCCATCAAAGCTGGGCCAGATGTTCTAAGTGACTCCATTAGAGATATTTTGCCAACTCACAGCAGGTCAGGACAAAGCCCACTGTCACCTTTTTTCCTGTGAGAAACCTGCTGAAGTTCTTCCATCTCTCACAAGTGAAATTCACCAGGACAATGGTCATAAAAGGGAGCCAGATCCATCGGTTGCATTTTTACTGCTCCACTATAAACCTTGGATTATACTCTATGCAACCAGGTAACTTCTCAAAGCTTTCACCCACCATGTAAGCTAAGCAGAAAACAATTACTTTTGTTACCATAGTGTGGGAGATTTCTCTTCCAGGCTAATTAAGTGGAGAGCGTTGGCTGGGATTTGGAGCTGCAGTGTAAAATGGGAGGCTGACATGAGTAGGTATGTCTGCAATTTACATGAAGGACCATTTTTCTGCATGTAATCCATTACAGCAAATCCGAACAATAATTTAGAACAGTGCTAATCCTCCATAGCATTGACCCTAAAGATCTTTGCAGCAACACAAATGAGATCAAAGGACAAATGAAGTCTCTTAATCCCTCTAAGTGTGAGTTCAACCTAATTTTACATTTCTGTCTTTTAATTCTCTCTAAATCTGTTTTTAACTTTGCTTAACATTCATTATCCTTTTTCATGCCCTAATTCTGCAAGGAAAAAAAAAGCACACGTCTAGGAGTACATTCAAACATTTCTCCACTGGGATGGTATTTTTAATATGAAATACTAGTTTGTCTTGCCAGCTGTTAGAGTGGGAAGGAGGTGGAGGGGAGAAGTGGATGTAGGATATGCAATGGAGGATTAAGATAGATTGATGAACAACGTGCAGAAAGACTCCTTTGTGATAGCTATGTCACAAGGATGAGCAGAAAATCTGAAGAATAACTTCTAACAGTAAGATTGTCAGGGATGAGAATTTCCTTTTACAGAAGAATTTACCTTGAATTGAAAAATACATACATACCAGAAGAGAACCGTATAGTCCTTTTCCAGCAGAAAGCAGAGTGGTCTTTAATGGAGATGCATGTGTAGGGGTGTATTAACCAAAGTCACCATTTACAACAAAAGGCAGCATTCCTGAAGGTCCCTGGCATTATTTGATCACAATTCACTGTTCCTTTCACTTAGCCAACTTCACAACATTAAAGATCTCGTAGCTTCTGACTGTTTCATTAATGAGGTCCCATATACATTTTGTAACGCAGCTATTGCTCAATAGTATTTTGAAGCCATGCCAATATTTTTATGTTACACAGATGTGTGTATTTTGGATACTGAAGGCTTTTTTCATTAAGCATTATTCTTTGTTAATGTGTAGTTAATAACACAATGGAAAAGCTTTTAAACTGCTCTGAGGATTAAACTGCTCATACTTGTCTAACTGCTTGATTTCCTAATGGATATAGTGCAGGATTTAATATTCTGCTCATTTACATTACTTATCAGAAGAAAAGAGAGAGACCTTCAACTGCTTATTCTAAAAACAACAGTAAATCATGTTTAAGTTGATTGATTTCTGCATATGTATTAACCCAGTCTAATGAAAGGCACAATGTCTTCATAATACATGCCATCATGTTCAAATAAAGCTGAATATTTAGATTTAGTTTTTTTACTTAGAGTGGTGAAACAGCATCCCTATTGCTTGATTGGATGTGACTTATCTCACAGCTGGATTCACTCCCTTGTACAAAGTGTGGCGCTAAGTTAAAATAAAATTCCATTCCATCCTTAATTAACAGAGTTACACTGATTTACATCAACCACTGCTCCAGCCCTATAGATCTGCTATCATAATTGGAAATCTTTGCTCAAATGCATCAGACACAGAAAAACTTGTAAGGATTAGATTATACCCTTTTATTCACTCTGAGAAGTACTTTAGCCCCTAACATATTCATTAAAATGGACATCGGCTGAGAACAGTGGCAGGAACTGCATGCACCACACAGGCAACTCTTCAACATATTCTCTTTCATTTCAGTCCTCCCTTCTCTCTCCCACAGCTATTTCAGTAGCTGCATTATGATGGTGAATTTATGACACAGGTTAAAATCTTAGTATATAACCACAGGTTGAAACATCCCCAGTCACTCCCAATCAGGATGTAAAAGTCAACTGAGCCCAAATATCTCTCTCTATCAATTTCATGAACACCAGCTCAGAGTTAAACATTCATCCATGTAAGTACCTCCATCAAACTAACAGATACAATGCCTCTGCCTGCAAAGCACTGACTCCTCAACCAAAAGCATTCTGCATTAAAGAAAGAAGTCAGACTTAAACAGAAATGTGTAAGAGACAACTGTCTAAGTAAGTCAATTCCCCAGGTATATTGTAATGCTGATTGATTGACTTCCTGCGGGCCTCATTTTTTTGCCACCAGAATGTTAAATAATGTCTTACTTCACAAGAAGCCCTGCTGATACCCATTGGAACTATGCAGACATCATAGCACTACTCAGCATGAGCAGGGACACACTCATAGCTGAACACAAAGAACAATGATCTCAATTCTTCAAAGATAACCCTCTATAAGTCCATGGCCTGTCCAAATTCCCAGGGAAGGATCACAAAAGAAGAACTGATATTCCAAGAGCTGTTCTCTCTTATAGAAATGGCCACATTTAGAACCTTAGAGTAGTTACCCTGACATGTTTAACAGGATGCTGTGAAAAATTAGTATCACGAGTGCTAAAATAATCAAATCCAGAAAGTTCACCACAAAATCTATTGGCTACTTCAGCCCACATACCCAGTTTGGAAAATGGCATTTCTGTTATCAGAATGGCAGCTGCAATTCAACAGTACAATCATACATCAAGCACTCTCATTAGCTGAATGGCCAATACAAATGGTGTTAATCATACTGGTGTTAATCAACTGCCATTTCACAGAAGTCTGTTAGGTAAAAATCAGCAAAGGTCAGGGAAACATCAAGGACAATTAAATAGGATATGAGCAATCCTCTTCATTAATAAATGTTGGTTTGTTTTGAGTTTTTTTTCTGATGAGGTAATATCCTTTAAGAGAACTGCTCAGGAATTTAAAAAAACAAAATTACCTGAGAAGTATTTGAGTGTGAAAGTCTCAAGCATTGAATCACTTATTCAGTTGGCTTATGCAGAGCTCTGAGATCCAGATGTGCATTACTCTCCTCCTTGTCCTGGACTCCTTTAAAAGATGAGCCAGGCATGCAGGCAGAGAGAAGGCTGTGGTGTACTCTGTTATGGTTCCAGTAACTATGGTGATGCAGGGCACACCCAGAGCACGTTGCCTGGCAGTAAGGGTACAGGATACATAACCATGGACCCAAGACTCTTGAATATGCCACAGAGTAAACAGACTGCAGTGACCAAGATTAAATCTGAAGAGATTTTATGAATTAATTGTTGCTCCTTCATTAAGCTGAATTGACAGTTTTGGGAGGTGATAATGTTGAATACTGATATGATAGATTTGTGTTCCAGTGATCAACATTATCCTGGGTCTCCTCAGCATACAGTATGACAGTGGGAAAGTGCACCCAGTTCTTCAGGATCTCCTGTGAATTTGGGAGAGCACCTTGCCATCTTTGGCACCCACCAGCAGTTTCCAGTCTGGTTCAATTGAAACCTGTAGCTCTATACTTTGGCATCTGAAAGTCAAGTTTATGCTAATTAATTACAGTAGGGAAGGGAGGTCTTAAATCATGTTATGAAATAACATAAACAATTCCATTTGGGTCTGAAGTCAATTATGGCACTGTAGCTGTCAAAAGATTCATCTGAAGCACTTGTTGCCTAAATTGAAGGTTGGACATCCAAATTGAAATGTCATTTTTATTAGTCTCTGATGCTTAGAGAAATAGCCTCTTCTCTACTAGTAGGCTATATCGATTAACTCCCATTAGTGCTAATGGAGTTACGTGCATACATCACATGCAAATATATCACTAAGCACCTTTGTAACACTCATAACATCACATTAGATAGAAGCTGTTTTATTGAAGTATGGTGGGAAAAATTCCAAAATGGCATGCTTGACAGTATCCTCTGAAGGCCAAATCAACATTTTAAACCGACATATAATCTAAGATACAAAGCTGGATCTTCATGAAAATCTAATATGGAACCAGCCTTCCTCTTAGACAGAATAAGAATTTGGTCTCTCTCAGGCACTCTTCATGTCTTAGCGTTACTCCTGTTTCAGTGTAATAATATGTAAGACAGAAACTCTGGCTCTTTTTAATTGAGAGGCAACTGGGAACAGTGGCTCATGAACTACTTTTTCGATTTTCCCTTTCTTGTGTGCTTGCTAGAAAAACTAGAAGGTTTTTTTTCTCTGCTATTTGGATTACAGAATCACTGCCCTTGCACCTACCATGCTTTATAATAAACTTGAAATTTAGATTATTAAAATAAACAATTACAGAAACTGAAGTACTACAAATAATCATTAACAACAAGTAAAACCTGAACCAAAGAATCTTCTGGCTTTAGCAAGTTTTGCTGTTCCTATCCATGGTGTGGAACTTCCTCTGAAAGGACAGTACTAGAGATCAGCCAACAAAGGTGTTCTTTGGAATATATATAATAATATATTGGGCTTCAGGATATCATTGCATTTTATTGCATGTTACACTCAGACCTGTTAATTAAATTGCACTGATTTTGACAATCTTTTCATGAAGGCCAGCCGTATAAAACTCTTTGGGACAGGGTGATTCTGCTTTCCTGTTTGTTTGTATGCCTGCTTACTATCATTCCAGCAATACATAATGAGAGTGCTAATGTTTGCTTCATGCCCAGTTTAAATGTCTTCTTTTGTATAGCTCTTAAACTAACTGAGGTTATTTCTGGGTGATCTGAATTGATTCCTTTCTCTCTAGCTGAGCTATCTGAAGAGGCAACTATCTATGCTGTCGTTCAGCACAGGCTATTCTGCCTTTGGTTGTGTACAAGCAGGATGCCACATCTCAGAAGACCAAGTCCTCAGTGAGGGATTATAACAAACCCCACAATGATGCTTGCATTTATTAAGCACTCTACCTTTTGTTATAATGTTTCACATTATTGATTTGGCATTCCTGGCAGTTATTTATCAATAGATAGATTTTTCAGCTGAAGAAATGGGTGACTAACTGTCCGACATCTTCAAATAGCTCTTGCACTGGCTTAATTCTTGCACTTAGATACCATGTTTTATTAATGTTGAGATCCAATCTACCATAAAGACACTGTGTAAAAGAAGTGAAAACATTTACCATGGTTGCTCAGTGGTACTTCTCAGATATCAGCTAAAGCAACCTAGTAAACTGTGCAGAGTTCAAGCAGTTAGCAGCTCTATGTATATTGTAGCATACACCTTAGTCATCTCATTTCCTCTTGTTCAGAGAACAGATGACAATGAAAACTGATTTCAAGCAGTTATGTATAATCCCCGCTAAGTGGTTGTCAGAATTTACTGCAGTTCTTATGTACTGTAGATACACCAAATGGTAATTCCCAAAAGACTTTTATAATGCCATTTTAGAATGCTTTCACCTCTGGAGTAGTTTTAAATGAAGAACACTCCAGCATAGTTAAATAGGCTGCTGTAAAATAAGAACGGAAAAGAGTCACTCCCTGAACACTGAGGTTTCACCGTTTTTGGGACAGAAGTGGGAGGTCAAAAGGATTGTTTATGTATGAGAAAACAACCTGCCTTTAAGACAGGGGTCACTGGGTGAGATCCGCTTATCCTTGTTTCCAGCTGGTTTGAAAACTAATCTCATGTGCTTGGATTGCAAGTTAAAATTGTAGCATTTTCTGGTAATACATAATGCAATATTGCCATCCCTAAACCTGAGGAACACAAGGCAGATAAGAGAAAAACTTTAAAGCTAAACAACAGGAAATTAACAACAATCATTCTCATTTTTAGCACAACCTTGATGTGCTACACAGACTCCTTTTAAGCACATACTCTTCCATGTAAATGGGAATTACATTAGCATGCCTGTGATACCTGCCTTCCTGGAGGGTACACGTGTATGTCACTGTCCTCTAGAGGCTGGAAAATAACCATCCAGTGGTATGTGCCCTAACACCACTGCCAGTAGAAATTAAGCTGAAACTCAAGTGCCTTCCCTCTCCAGCCAGATGTGAACTCCACTCTTACAGGACACTCTGAAGTGTACAATGGACAGGACAGGTCAAGGGATGGGCAGGGACAGTGCCACAAAACATTCCAGTTTTGTGAGTAGCACTGCAAGAATTTCATTCCTAATACTCCTACCTCTTACACATTCTATGTTTAACTGACCTGCCTTTCACCCAGGCTTATACAACATGTGATGACATTGTTAAAACAGACTGACTGGGAAAGAATCAGCAGCTTACCATCCGAACACGTTAGTAAATAATTTTAGAGTCAAAGAAGCTTTTATATTCATGAAATGGCTTTGTATTACAAACCTAATCTGGATAACCTGCCTAATCCCTTGTCATCTTAATTCATGAATTTATATTAGGAATTCTCAAAGGTCTGGTACACTTGCCTGAAATCTTTAATTCTTTTCTGTGTATCAAAATCACACAATTGAATTTTGTAAGAATGAAAATACAGTTTATCCAGTATTCAGTATTTCTTAAATAAATGGAACTTCAAAGTGAATATATCTTTAAAATATTTTATGTATTTTCCTATTGAAGATCATTGTAAATATTAAACATATCATGTTAGTCTACAATTTAGTTAAAGTGATTTATATTACTGCAATTCACATATATATCTTTTTCAAGGGAAATTAAAAACATAGACAATCCTCACATGTTCATGAATGTTATTTAAGTCTCATAATGTTCTTTAAAGATAGGTTAGAACGCTGCTCTCTTTCAGTAGAATTATCTTGGGAACAGCAAGCAAATCTGAGAATCAGCAGAAGAATTACAGTAAGGCTCACTATCTACACCCTGCACTGTCTACAGCTCCTAAATCCCCCCATCATTCAAGCTGTGTACCTCTAGTACAATAATACAGCTGGGTTTGTTGTTCCAGTATTGAGAATGCAGCTGTGAGATTCAACCCACCTTCAACTACGGCTATGGTGAATTCAAACCCATCTATAGTTAATTTTTCTTCCCCATGCAATGAAAAGCTTTTCAAAGGAACAACATTGATCCCTTCAATTCCCTTAAAATAATGTACTTTGGCATACCCAAAAGATTCTTCCTTTCCTTTGAAGGTTAATCATTCTAAGGTTATACTATTTCATTGTGTTTCCTGTGTTGTTTTGCTGTAAGGCAATGTTGTCATGCACCGCTAAGGCTATCACAGCTTGCAAATGCAATTTATTTCCCCTGTTCTTGCTATACAGCCGATACAGATGATACTTCAATAGTTTTCTCAGCCAGCACCAACAGAGCTGGCTCATTTAAACTATCTTTGAATTGTATCCAATTTGGCTGCAAGCCTGGATTCTTCATAGCATAACACAGGGCAGTTAAAGACAAATTTTTGCCACAGAGCTCTACTTCCTTCCAGTTTTACCTTGCATCTGTACATCAACATATCCTTTGGATTAATACTAAATGCATCACATACTGGTTGCACCTTTAAACTTTCTGGGATCCTGCTGCATTTCCAAGTGTAAAATACTTAATACTGTACTGCTGGTAATGACATCCACAACGTTTATGCTAGTCTTGGCAATGAGAAGACTGAGGTAACCAGCCTATTTAATACAGTGTAAGACCTCATAAAGACTACTTTTTATAGTGTAAGGCCCAAGAATAACCAATAAACTGGTGTGACACAGATCAGAAATATAAGGGGTAATCCAGCCCAGACCAAAATGAAAGGAAATGCGTAGACTGGTCAGTAACAGTCCAAGGGCATTTGATTCCTCCTTATCAAACAGAGTTGCTACCCTGCTTCTAATCCGGCCAAACACTGGCAGCAGCAGATCCAATAAGATACCACAAGATTTTTCAATCCTCCTTTTATCATTTCTACTGGCAAATGTGTATAAACACTTGCCATATCACACTTTCTTCTGTCTGAAGATGAAAGGAGTGATCAAAACTGGAGGTGAGGGTGCTTGCTGGGCTCTCTTTATATCATCAGTCAATAAATCTCCAAAATAACCAACACACATCTCCCAAGAATTATTTGCAAATACTATACTTTGTTGTATGTGTTTATACAATCACTTTCTGGCTTCAGGTCAGATAAGCAGTTCGATGCTTTGGTGATAATCAGCCTCCAAAACCTCTTTGATTCATTTTCCAGCAGATGAAGATCTGGCCCACAATCTTCACAGCACTTCTGAGAAGAGCCAGACTGTACTCTAATTCATCCTGATAGTCCCATTGTTTTACCATTCTTTAGTTGCCCAAATGTCCTTTCTGTATTCGTTCGCTTCCTTAGATACATGAAAATCAATATCCTTATATCCCTATATCAAAACCAAGGCAGTAGTGCATGACAAAATCCAGGTGTGATTTTCACATCAAATAGGTGTTTGACATACCAAGTTTTACAGTCCATGCTTTGTGCAACGTATTGCATTTACCAGATATAAATTCTTTATTCTATCAATGGCAAAACCAAAGCAATTACCCTGCCACAGGATTTGTTTTATTTCATTCCTTCTCTGCTCTGCAGCATCTCAAACTTCCCCAGTACTCCCCAAGTTCCTGTGCTTCATCCTGACTTTTCTTCAGAATCACTGAGTCATATTCACAGTGACTTTGTACTCTGGACAGCCAAATGAATTGGAGACACAAAGACTCACTCTCTTCACTACTGAATTCCTGCCTATAACTCTTCTGGGTTTTCCAAAAAGTCTTTCCTTCCCAGCTAGAGATATACAGCCAAGTCTGCCTGCTGACTTGCTGTCCTGCTTATTATCCTTGGTTGGGCGCATGCAAAAATACCAAGACGCCAAAATATTAGGTCTTGGGTTAGAAGCAGTTCTGGAAGAGGGCCTGCGACACCAAAATCTGCAATGTCACCTCATGATCTCTTCTGATATTGTCATAGATGTCAATTCTGAAAGTCATCTCAGGGCAAGAAAACTGAATTTGAACAAGAGACAGGCATCAGTTTCCCATTTCTCAAACTGGGTTTGCAGATCTATCCACAAAACTATCCATTCCTTCAGGATTAGGAAACAGGTACAGCACTGAGAAATCATCAAGAATAGTTGAAGCTTCCATTAAATTAAATGGTACTTTGGTATTCAGTTCTGCATCTTCTGGTGGGATTTGTGACCACCTAAAAAATCATCTGGCAACAATCACTCCATTTACAAGTTATTTTAACATCATCTCAATCTTCCTTCACATCCATAAAATACTTTGCATATTGTTTTCTCTCTGTACCAAGAGACAACTTTGCAAATTGGTGCAATACATGAAATCTGAACTGTAGGGAATAAGTAGCTCTGATGCTAAATGTTATGACTTTAATTGAACTTTCTCAGAGGCAGATTATTCCACTTTTCAAAATTGTTTTCCCAAGACACTTTTGGTCTAAAAATATTTCAGATATTATACTCATTTTGCTTGTCAGACTTTTAAATTCATCATTTAGTTCCACAGCAAAAACATCCTAATGGGTACAACCTCTTTCATTTCAATAATCTGTCTTCTGTGTACTTTTGATACATTGTCTTGAAGTGCATGAGTGAACTTCCTGGACCTTGCTACTCTTGGGACTCACAAGAATATCAGTTATCAGCTCTCACTCTCTTTCACTCACTCCAGTCTCTTTTAACATGACAGTATAGTCTGCAAATTTCACTGCTAGCCACTACAGAGGAGACCTGGCTATTCTTTTGGTGAGGTAAGAGCCATTAATGCATTTTCAGTATGGATAAGCTTGTACTCATGGAGTCAAAGATTCCATGCACCAAATAATACCCTCTACTATTGTTATTAGAGCAAGGTAGATCATTTTGAATCACAGAGACTTCACTAAATCTGCACGTTTCACTGGACCAACCACAGCTTTAACTTTCTCAGATCCAGGGTGAAATTCCTAGCCAAAACAGGCAAAGTCATGACACCAGCATGAAGAAACACTCAATTAAAGACATAAGTTTAGTACAGGGGAGATGAAGGGTTTAGCTTTATTTATGTGACATTAATCAGAGAGATTCTCATCCCACCCCCAAGTCTGCTCAGTAACTACACTGCTGCTCTGGGATTCATCTCTCATGTCACAAAAATAGCCTAAAGAAAAAACCCAAACCAGCGCATGCTATCCACTTTAAATTGTGATGACAACTTTAAGTTCTTGTGACAAAGGCAAATATCTTGAGAATGGTGAGTGGCTTATAATACCCTCTTGCTCTGTGCATAGATAATGAGATTTCCTTTTGCATGAAAGAAGGGGCACAACAACTGATACAGCCAGTTCATCCTGGTATTTGAAAACCATCTCTAATACTATCAAGAACAGTACTCAGCCCCTTCACAAACAGACATATGCTATGGAAGGTAGTGACATTTAAGGAAAGGGAATTGTTTTTTTCTTACCGTAATTTTTATTTCTATGCCTTAGTAAAAATGTCAAAGATTTACAGACTGAAACAAGTCAAATACTGTAAGGCATCTACAAGATCTTTTCTGGAGAAAAAGGAGATTGCTTAGAGAATAGGGGAAAGTTCTGAAGAGTTCTCTATGTTCTCTATGTTCTCTATGGTAAGGATGCCAAGGGAATTTATCAATGACCTTGTAATATGATGATATCAATGTTAAGAAGGGACATTTTTTAATACACCAGTGTCTGGAGTCCCTAATCCAGGAATGGAGCAAACAGCTTCCTGGGACAGACTTTCATGCCTCCAGTGAGACCTAAGAACCCTGAGTATCTCCCAAGGAAGCCCCACAGTCATGCACAACCAGGCATTAAGCAGACTGAAGTATCAAGACAGAATTGCAGTGTTGATCACTCATTACTTTTTCTTCTCCAATCCATACTTTATCCCCAGACTCCTTCCCCTTCTACTTTACTTTTCCTCTCCTTTCTCCACTACTTCATCTTTAAAGGACTGGAACAGTGACAGACACAATTGTTTCCTGAATTTCTCTTTATGAAGGTTGTGATGAATGCAGCTCTGCAGAATCAGCTATTAGTAAGTGTCTCTAAAAACCTGCAATGTGCCATTGTCACCCTGTTTTCCAAGACCAGCTCAGGCGTCAGTTCTTCCTCCACCCCATGCAGGCAATCCCTGCTAGACCAGAAGAACTGGCATTCTGCCATCCAAGAACCGTTTGACTTTGGCTTGGCAGCAGACTTTGGCTCTTAGAGAATCCTGCTCAGCAGCTGAGGCAAATGTTCCATGTTCCTTCTATGTCCCACTGGTTCATGATGAGCAGTGTGAAACTCAGCTAAAGCAACAGCCAGCAGTGAAAACATCATATCACAGATGAACTATTGTTCCATTATCCATATATTTCAATGGGAAATACCTTCCCCCCCCCTTTTCTTTTTAGTGTAACTGTGCTAGTTTTAACTTTTAAATTGATTAGTTTTAAATTGATAGTTTTAAATTGATTAGCTTTAGCGAATTTTAAGAGAAACATGCATGAGAACATTTTTTACCTCCAAAGCTCAAATATACTAACACTAATCTGTCACTAAAGTATTTTAACATAAATTCAAGCCATGAGGATATCAGTCCTGTAACAATACAGATGCTGTAGAGAAGATATGTGTAAAATAATCGCTTAATTACAAAGCAGTAGTTCAGGCAGTATTTTGCCACAGTACAAAATGACACAGCATGTAAACAAGAAAAGCAGTTCAATATATAGATTACTTATTTTGTGCTGCCTTCCTTTGCAGCAAACCGTGCTATCTTCTTGTTCAAGTAGCATGGCACTAATTCAAAATGCAAGACACTTGCCTTTCCCAGGGTACAAAGTGGGCTGTTTATATCTGACAAGGTTTTTGCCTTCCTTTTCTCCTGCCACCCTCCAGCCTCCACCCATGACCATATGACATAGTTCAGAGAAACTTTTTTGAAAGCAGCCTTCTCATTTTCTCTTTTTTTTTTTTGTGAGTGTGAGTTTATGAAGGGAGTGAGATCTGCCACAGACCAGAAGCTAAACTAACATGCTCCTTATGCACATGCTTTATCAGCATCACCTCTGGGAGATTTCCTGCTTCTAAGTTATTGTGCAAATAGCCTTTATTTCATAGCAGTAGAAATCTCCTTTTTCAACATTGGCATTTTGTGTTTGGATTTCTTACAGATCCTGAAAATAATAATCATGTTTCCCTTCTTTAAAGATACCTACCCATTACATAACTTTTACGCTTGACTCTTATATCCCCAAGTGGATTAGTAACATTTCAGGTGGGAAAACTGAGTCCCAATGGCATTACCACAGTCACCCATCAGCCCAGGCGTGAACAGAAACCCTATTTTCTTAATGGTGGTCCTGTGGTTCGGCAAACAACCACGCTGTATCGAGTTTAGCTTCCTCAATACAAACAGCAGCTCCTAAACAGCAGCTATCTGTTAAATAGTGTTAATTTGTCCTGTTGTTATTAATTGATCACACTTCCTCTCCTTAATCCCCATGCTCTTATACACATCAAACAGTAACTTAGTCCACAAAAAAGCCTTCTGATCACACAGTGCAGTGGAAAGCAGGGGAAGGTAATCAGAAAATGGCCTCTATACTTGAGACTATGACCACAGTAAATAAATCTCTCTGCCTCATTGGTGTTTACCCTTTCAAATTCCAGACTATTTCCTCAGGGAATGAATGCTAACAGGCCATGGCCAATACCTACTTACAGTTCTTCCTTCAATTTCCAATATATACCATAAAAATAGTGGTCTCTTTACCACTCACGCTGTAATTTTCTTTCGTTCCATTTGCTGTTTTGTAACTTCAACCTACTGTAAATCACATTAAAAGGACTTGCTTTCTAATAGGTTTTTTATTGACTAATATATTTTATTTGGCACCTGTTACCTTGGTGGAGATTTCTTCTTCCAGTAATTTACTATATGTGACATAGTCCTCTAAGCACTAGCCAAAAGGAACCAACACAGTTAAACAGCAGATTTACTCTACACTCCTTGGGCTGGGGGTTAAAAAAAGAATGTTCCTGTTATGAAAATCTATCAGTGTCCTCTGTTTGCAGAGAGGACTTGTCACTCTGCTTACCATGGAAGCAGCTGACATGATGCATTACATGATGTGTTACACAAGTCACTTGGCCATGCTGTGCCCATTTGTCTATTTAAAATATGAAATAACTCTTACCTAACACAGGAGTGTTTAGTAAGAATTAATTAGCTGCTAGTGTGTTTATTACAGAGATTTCTAAGATCCAAATGGCATAATATTGCTGTATAGATGAGAAATGATTAAAACATCTTATAAAGTATCAATTTGCAAGTAAAAAGGGTTCCAGCTATGAAACCACATTTGCTATTACACTCCAGAGGTTATGCTATGATGCTTGTTGAGAATACTTCTTTAATTTTAGTACAATGTTTCTTTATCACCACAGCTGACCAATAATAAGGATTTAAGCACTCAACCCTATGAGATTTGGTTAGTTTTCACATGTTCTGTCTCATGAGCAGCATTTGCTCACTATGTGAGTGAAGGGAAGTGTCAGCTGTGTTAACATCTTTGCTATTTTGAGTGCTGGTGCCTTCTGTATGTTAGCCTATGATGAATATGTGTAAGACAGATGTGCCAAACTGTCCCACTCCTCCAGATACATGAAATAAAATTTTAGGAAATTATTCTGGTGTGCTCTGAAACAGTAAAGACTTCCAAATAGCCCCAGAAGCAGCTGGCTCTTGGTGCTGTAAAGTGAGGGTTCCGAGAAGAAAGAAAAAAATACCACAATCTAAGCAAAAAAGGCAACCAATAAAGGAAAATCTGTGACGAGAGGAGAGAGAAGTTTCCTGCCTTTGGTGTTGGCTGCTATACCCTATTATGAATCTCAGCACACTCAGCTGCACATGGCAGCCTGTCTGTACGGCACGTGAAGCTGCAGGTGGCACACGTACAACTGGACATATCTGGCAGCATGTTCAATGTGTCCTTGCCAGCTGACCAGATTTTTGGAGTCAATCTCGGAGTATTTCACAAAAAGATATGATCACTGATGTCCCTTCTCTCTTTGCCTTCTCCACCTTAAGACTTCACCATGGGAGTGTGGCATGATGGAAATTATGTTCTTCACACCCATCACAGTTGCCAGGGAGCCTTGTGGTCCTATGGTGGGCAGGATAAGTCAGGAAGCAGTTACTCAGACTGTACAATGAGCACAGAATAGCTGATGAACACTGCCTCATTTTCTGCAGCTTTTTAAAGGTCACATGCCATGCATTATGAAAATATGATGGTAAAAAAAATCAGAAATGCTCTGACACTCCTTTGACCTGGAACTCATCATGGACAGCAAGCCTTTTACACAGAAAAATAAGCCAAGTCAGGAAAAGGATAGTCATATAAGCTATGTGATCTAGAAGTCACACTATACCTAGAAGTACTGACATTGTGTCTTATTCCTGAGGGAAAAGTGCCAGTGTAACCCGAGTTGGTTTTTAAACACATTTAGTTATGCCAATCAAGAAGGTCAGGTCCTTCAGCTTAGCTCTTATCAATTTAGAATTGCTCTAAAACAAACCAGGTTAAAATCACGGCAGTTTCAAGGGTTAGACAGAGCCTAATAATTTTATCTCCTTTCTGTCAAAGCATGAGCACAAATAGTACTGAGACATTCAAAGTTGCAGGGGGCAATGAGCAAATGTCCTCCTATAAGGGAGGGGGAGAAGACAAAACCAACAAATCCATTTTGAGATCTCCTCTGTTAACACTTTTAGTTTTTACCAAGTTTTTTTTCCATAATAGGACAAGTAGACAAAATTTGATGACCTCCTCAGTAAATGAATTCCATAAACTGACCATAAAGTAAATGAATTCATGCTTCTTTTTGCTTGTTATACATGAACAGCTTTTTGTAACAACAATCCATTCTATTGCAAGAGGAGCAAGCTCATAAAAAGGGCAGAAATGAAACTATTACAAATTAACTATGTAAAAGAACATTTAATATGTCTTATCTGAATGTTTACACCTCTCTGTCACAAAGCAAGTATCAAAGAACAGCCTTCATTTTCTTCATGAGCAATGAGAACTACATCCATTCAAAATAAAGGAAAAAAGTTATGAACTAACAAATATGTGTATATATATGTGTGTGTGTGTATAAGGAGAACAATCCTAAGTAGTCACTACCAATGTGGAGGATATACAACATTAAACTATTGCAATTTCTATGTCCAGAATCCCAAATCCTGATCTGGGGCTTGATTTTCAAAATCAGCATATTTTGTATGTTGCAAATAGTGGTGAAGTATGAAGACTTCACAATTATATCACAGACAACTTTTGACAGTTCCTGTCTCTAATTCCTGCTTTGAATCCTGGAAAGAAAACCCAAGAATTTTCTCACCTTGTTCACAGTGCAGACAGTTCATATTGTCACTGAAAAATTACAGCCACCATCTCCAACAGGTGTAATAACTTCCTGAAAATGTGTAGGAAAATTCCTTTCCCTAATTCTGCTGCAGCTGACAGTGCTATACTTTACTATCTCTAAAAGGAAACTGCTTGAAATCAAATAAATTATTAGTGACATTTTTCATGCCTTTGCATTGTGTAGGTTTCAGTGGCACATTGACTGATGGACAATAACAATCTGCTTAGCAAGCAGAGTAAGTATCACCACAAAACACCTTTATGCAGGAGAAATTAATGCCAATATTTACCTTTTGGTATTTCATTGGCAGGAGAAGCATCACTCCATGGCTTTGCAAAGCTTGTAAGTTCTGGGTAGTAATGAGCAGTGTTTGGAAATACAGAGGATTACTGAGATGTTTCTCCAAAGCTACCTACTGAACTTCTGAATCTCTACAATCAGATCAGATGTCTTATGAGCCACACTATTATGAATACAATGGAAATGGAAAACTTTCTGGCTAAGACAAAACCACTGGCTCCTTCAGCATACTCTGAGACTTTTATGAGTTGTCCTGATCATGATCTCTAAAGTCAATAATGGTAAGTAGAAATGAAGGCAGAAAAGTGAGCTCACCAAAAAAGAGACTTTTATTACATCCATGCAGGAATGTTATTAAAGTGAAGGAAACCTGAGGGAACAAGAGCTTTGAGCTATGATGTTTTTTTCTGTATAGCTGATGAAAAGAGACTATGAAAGGTCAAACATTCTAATTCTCCTCCCTGAAGTTAGTCATTCTTCCTGTTGTCAGTGTTACTCTGTAGTCTGCTTAGCAAAGGCAAGATTGCATCAGTTCATAGCAAGAAAGAACATAAGGCTAGCAAGAAAGAATGAATTAGAAGGAGGAGTGAATGCATTCATCCATTTCCATTTTCCATTTCCCCAAAATGATGACAGTCAGAAAGCCAAAATTCATGCCCAGGTCAGACTTGTCTTTACAAAGTAAAGGCTATGGAAATTCCAAATGTGAGAGGGAGTTCAGTTTCATGGTTCCTACATCCAGAACTTCACTGGGGAGTGGGTGACTGCTCTAAGCTATTCATTCCTCTTGCAAAGCCACTGCATACTATGTTACCCCAGCTGACATCCCTCCCTTTCTTTGTACTTACCTACTTCATTCAACACTCAAGAAGATTTAGAAAAAGGTACAGGGTACAGGACTAAGAAATAAAGTATGGAATCCCCACTCAGTGAGAGACCATCTGCAGTAATCACCTTCATCACTTTAGCAAGCTAAGAATGTGACCCAAAGCATCGATCCCACATATACAGGAATGAAAAGGCATTTTAGGTGTAATTTCTAGGGTTTTGTGATGACCTAAACCAGCTAGGTACAAAGGGTTAAAAATAAAGACTTAGTTAGAGAAGGGAGAAATGTATTTTAATATTTTTAATGAGCTGTGTATCTTCTGAACATAAAACTGGTTTCAGAGCTTGATATTTCAACATCACAGGCGTGCTACTGAATTTCCTATTTGTGGAACATGAAATTGCAGCGAGGCTGTTTTCTAGAGAAGAAAACACAATCTTGCTGTCTTTCCATATTCATGATAATATTTGTCATAATAATTTAGTTTTGTTTCAGTAACAGGAATGTTGGTGTTTTTCCATTTCCCCAATGCATTTCCATTTTCACACTTCCCCATCTAACATCAAATACATTGAAAATGGTGCCAAAATATTCAACAACATTGAAAAAGCAGAGGAGAAATAAAATTATAGTCACAGATTTCATTTCACTCCTTTTTCTAACTTAATCAATATTTCATTTTCTAATTCTTATCTAGAGAACTAGCAATAAACCCCAATGAACTTCCACTCCCACAGATGAAAATCTGACAAGTTGAACTTGAAAATTTGGTTTAGCAAACTGACAATCTTGAAAATGAAACAATGATTATTACAGGTGAAATCATCCCCACAAGAACAAAAGAAAGAGATATTATTAGATTTTGTCACATGATCCTACCATTACAATACTGAAAGATTTAACAAGCAACTTCAGGTCAGCTTGCCATTGAAAAAGAGGGAGTTTGTAACTCAGGGTTACTGATTCCAGATAGAGGTGTGTCAAAACCACACTCACAATCATGATTAGGTTTTGGGGTATTTATTTCTCCATTTTCTGCTCCAGAACTCACATTCGTATCTCTGCTGCTATATAGCAAAGACCATAGTGACACTTGCTGGTGCAGCAAGGAGTCTGAAACAAAACGCAGAAGAGCCAACTGCAGTTGTTTATTCAAATCTTCCCTTGGGGATAAATGCTCTGTGGATTCTGTTTCCTGCTTGGCAGATCAAGAGATGTACAACATGAAGAGGTAATTATTCTTCTCCTGATCTATCAGTGTAAGCACTGAAATAGCAACCTTGGCTATCACAGGAGCAATGTGCCACTTTGCTAAACTTGAGTCAATTTTCTCTTTTTTTCCCCTTTCCTAAAGATACCTGAAGTATTCCAGGATATATTCTCTTTCTTTGCCCTCAACCTCTCTTACGTCTCTCTTTAAATGCCCCTGTACTCCTTAAATACCACTGACTTGTAATAACCTCTCATTTCAGTGAAAACAATTGTAAAATTTCTCTTCTCCTGTGGCTGGCATTTATGGGGCACCTCAATACTGCTCATGGCTCTGCCCAGCTTTCAGAGGGCAGCACACTGTACTGAGTCTGCAATGACAGCCAGAACCCTGGGATGTGTTGCCAGCCATGGGAGTTTGGGAAAATGCCTTATATTCCTTGACTCAGCACGTTTTTCACTGCAAAGGAACTGGGAGACATAGATCAGATTTTACTTGAAGGACAGGGCAAGTGGTTATACAGCCATATTAAAAGCCTGCATTGGCTAAAGATACTACATGGGTTTAAAACCCCTTACAACCCTTTCACCCCAATCCACATCTAAAATAGGGGTTATGTAAAACCCTTGTCAAAGGGCAGGTGTAGCGAATGCTCATTTAGCTGAGAAGAGTTATGGGACCCTCAGGTCTCTGATGTGATACTTGGAAAACAAAAGGTGATTTCTCTTACAGGCTGTAATAACAGCAACAACGACAACAACAAACCCCAGATGAACAGGAAAGGGACATTTTTGCCCTTTGTTGATTATAATGACAGACAATTCTTCTTCACAGGTAATTGTGTATCTTAGATGGTTATTTCATTACATTTTTGTCCTGATTGAGGCAACATAGTTGCCTTCATCTGAGATTGAATTCATTGTTACAGCAGAGGCAGGTGGATGCACCTGACCTACCAGGTTGTTAGTATTTAGGTCTAAAATGCTAAAAAAATGGGAGCAAGTACAGCAAGTACTTGGTAAGCTTGGATTTACACCTTGCTCTCATCATAGAACAACACAAGAGAAAATTCCAGGTTTAGTCCTCAGTTGCTGAACATCTTTAAAAGGAGAAAGTCTTTTACTGCCCTTTCCACATATTTTCTTATGACCATTTCATATTTTTTTACCCGTTCTAAGGAGCCAGGAGTACCATTCGCAATCAAACGGTTTGTCATAGGTGACAGAGAGGGGGAAAAAAGGGCTGCACCTCTTCCTCTACAATGCATTGCAGCAGTATCTATAGCATGTTATGTGATTCACCTAAATGAGCTTTTCTGGTTGGCTCTTGCCCTTTCTGTCATTTCTCTCCTGTTGTCCATAAATCACATCTTCTCACGGTCTCCATTTCACCATTTACCTTGTCCATTTAGACTGAAAGTATCTCAGAACAGGGCCTTTCTTTTAAACATACTGTCATGTACAACAGTATTTGGGAATTCTGGAAAAGCTTTTATAAAGGTATTTCAAACCCTCAGCTCCTGCTACATATAACCTCCACCTACATGTCTTCACAACTCAGTAAAGTGTGAATTACTGTGTGAATAACTTGGGTTGTTTTTTTATTTCCTTACCTAAACAGATATACTGCAAAAATTGTCTGCCCTCTCTATAAAAAAAAAAAAAAAATGTCCTGGTGAGGCATTAACCAGTTTTAAAACACTTAGGTGCAACTGGAAAAATAAAAAAGAAAAAGGTTGCTTAAAAATGTAGGGAAATATGTAAATCTCTTTTGTATAAAACCTTTCAAAATGAAAATTATTTGACTTGATGAATCTTTTAGCTAAGGCAGTTTGACAAACTCAGCACGAATTCATAAATCATGACAATCAAATGTAATGCAAATTTACACTGAAAAAGTACTGTTGTAAGATTACTGACCAGTTCTAGCTGTAACACTAATATTATGGATCAAGCCTAGTTCTGGAATGGGTAACCACCTAATCTTACCATAGCACAAACTGGTATGTACTGAGCCCAGGGTGGAACAATCTGGTAACTTTGCTTTGTCTTCCTACAACTAACCCTCTCTGTTCAATAGCCATCCCTAGACTAATTTAAAATCTGCTGCTCGTCTGTATGAGCTCATCCCTCTCCTTTCAAGCTTCTATGTACATTAAATCAGGTCCTTTTGAACAGGGGATGGATAGTTTCTTTGGAAGCAAAACATGCAGTTAAAAAGCTTATTGAAGTCAGCATGTGTATGACAAAGAATAGCAAATTCCAGTCATGCTGAATGATTTGCACTGCCTGAGAAGGCTGTCAGGTATGATCACTCTGCCAGTTCTGCGATCACTCAACCCAGTTCATTGTGCTCCAGAGGAGTCCAGTACACTAAACAACTTCCAGCTAGAACAAATGCAAGAGTGAAATGGACCCAGGCCATTGCAGCTGCAGCACAAATGCTCCCAAACAAAGCCAAGAGTCAGTGAACAGTGTTCTCTTTTGTACCAGCAAAAGATTTTCAAGTACAACAAGACACCACATTGAAAGATTAGATAATGCAAAGAAATTAGTAAATTGGAAGTAGGCTACAATAAGAAGTGTTGAAGAAAATGGAGAATCCTTTGTGGTATTCGTTCCAAGATATTCACAGTTTAAAAAGTGTGATGGCTAAAACTTCTGCCAGTGAGTGAGAAAATAATTATAGGTGATAACAAGGGTCAAAAATGTCATTTTAAGGCTACTAGAACTAGGAGAGAGAAAAAAACAATTCCTCCTGAGCAGTCGAAAACTCTGGGATTATCCAGTTTTTAAGCTACTTGACATGCAAATGAATAGACTATTAAAAAATCCCAACCATGTGACATTATTGAAATATCACAGTAGGGAAAAATCCTATTTGCCCAAGAGTAGGAGCAAGTGTTAGTACTGAAGTCCTCTAGAAGAGAAACATAGGGTGGGAGACTTAAATAGCAGCATGCAGTGAAAGAGTGAGAGAAAATGATCTTCACAAAAATAAATAAATACATAAATAACTCAGGCTGCAGATATTGTAATTTTTCTTCTGAAAAGCATAAAAAAGGAAGCCTAAGCTGCTCCAGGGGCTTTAGGTGATACTTCAGAAATGCAACTGGATTCCCAGCAGCAGTTCTCAAGTTGCTGTCAATTTATTCAGATATCAAAAGTCATCAGCATAACAACCTTCCATTTAACCACTCCAGTGTTTCCATCACAGTTCTTTGAACAGAATCCTAAGTATGATCCCCATGTGCTGTGATTCAGGACAGCTGATCTTGACTATTTTTTAAACACTCAAGCCTGGTTAGACACAAGAGAAAGACTGTGTGAAGTCTGAATGCACAGGTGCCCTTGCATGCAGCACTGAAGTCAGACAACCATATACTGGAAACTGTTGCTTCTGCAACTCTCAAGCATCAGTTGTGTGCTAGACCCTGCATGGCCATTTAATCCCAGCATTTCCCAGGAGACTGATCAAAACCCACTTCAATGTAATGACAAATCCACAGTGCTCAGATGCTTAGTTGAACAGGTTTAGTATCCTAAACATAGCACATACAACAGACTTGGATCTGTCCTGTTGTAAATGAGTTGAACAATTTCACTTACTCGTATCAGCAGAGTTTGGCTGGCTATTGGAAACCAGACTAAGTGGACTCATAATTTGTTTGATATACTCAGGGTCCTACACAATAGCCACAATTTTTCCCTTCAAATGGGCTTTCTCAGAAATTATTAAGCTCAAGTGGATTCATTAAATAAAGCAATGATCAAGTTATTATTATTAGCTTTTAATCATGCAAACACAGTCCAAGTAAAACTGAGATTTACAATAGCATGATCACATTGGCTCTCACCTGGTCACTTATTCTGCCATAAGAAGGCAATAAAACCTACTGACTGTGCTTGGAGTATGCCTACCTTCATAGTAAAGAGTTGGTCCCGGTCCCTTGGATGTTTTTCCCAACAAATGAGGAGCAGCTGGTCACCAAAAGTATTGTTCTTTTTGCAGAACAACTTTGGGGGTATTTTTCATACTGTAACCATTGAGAAAAGAGCACCCAAAATCTGTCAAAATAAAACTTCTTTGGAATCAAGCCACAAAAGATAAAACGAAGTTGTCACTGAAAATTAATTAATAGAAAGCAGAAATTGGTAGGAGGAATAAATACTTTTTAGATCTAAAAATACCAGAGCAATAACATGCTGAAAAGCTATTTTTATTCTACTTTTTAACAAGCAAACCTCACTATGCTTAATAATAGCAAATTAGATCTCCAGTATTGAGAAAAACTGTTTAGAGCATGCACTTCCAGATCTGACAAACTCACCTTAACAGAGTTTCAAGTTGTTATTAAGCTTTTGCTGCCTTTTTAAAGAAATGGCTATAAATATTTTTCCGGTAAGTGCATTCATTAGTTGTTACAGTAAGTGATGTTTCTATGTAACCAAAATCATCACAGCATAGGGAATTTCAGTGTATGAGTCTCCATGAGAGCCAGTTTTCCTGAATGTAAGTGTGAAACAAGCAAAGAGAAAAAGAGTTTTCTCATGTAAGGAGAAAAAATGCATTTTGAAATTAATTCAGAGATTGATTAAAAATCTTTCATCTCTCTTTTGTAATAAATAGCTCCTTCAGACCAAGGAGATGGTGAGAATTAAATCTTTCAAGCTTCTTTTAAAAATCTATGTCCAATTCTTAAAAATCTATATCCAATTCTAGATACATTAAACCACTGGAGCCTTGTCCTGGTTTAACCAGAAACAGGAAAAAGCCTCATCTGCTCAGCTATGAGAGGTTTTAACCTTCTCTCTTTGGAATTAGATGAAGCTGGGTATACTTTCAAGGTTCTTATCATATACCTTTGCAGTAGCTAACAAAAACCAACACTGCATCCAGAGAAATTCACCCCTCTGCAAGGACTATGTATTTATGTCCTATGATAACTTTCAAAATGGAGTGAAAAACCATATCTGTGCATCTATATAGATACATGTAAATTCTTCTACCTTTATCCCAAGCAGACAGGATAGAAATCAGGCAAAGGATGTGATTCCAATCCAGTGTGACTTGAGGGCATAAACCCAAGTCCTTGCCATTTTGTTACACATCCTAGTGTTAGTTACAGTACTGGTAGACCTGTAGGGGTAAGTACAGACATAAGGGGGCACACACTACCCTTTTACTGCACAGAACCCAGTGTCTCATGGCTTCTTCACTTCTTCAGCATGGCTGAAGGGATGAGAAGAAGCCATGACTTTGCGACAGAAACTAGAAAAGGGATAACTTGGCAAATAAAGTTACAGGTAGTAGTATCAGCTGTGCAGGTTGTACACTGGATGTTTACCATTCTGCTTAATCTCATACAGCCAACCTCTCAGCACTGCTCATCAGTCAGGAACAGCATGTCATTCTACAGCTTGCAGACCAGAGCTGATACTCCTATCTGCACCTCTTGAGCATCAAAGGGGTGCTTTTGCTACCATAATCTCATCTGAATCCACTTGGAAGATGCTACATACTATTCAGGAAAGTGCTGAATTGTGTTGCTCCCAGAAAGAGAGGGGTTTTTTTTAAATGAAGGCTTCATGTAGTCTACATATATGGCTGCTTAAGTGTGTGTCCAAGAACTGGAACATAAGTGGATTTATACTGGCAGTAGTTACATTCATTCAAGAGACCATCTGTGAGCCAAAGGCAAGCTTCAGCTTTCTGGGCTGATAAACAACATACAGATTTTCATCTGCAGGTGACAAACCAGCGTATTTTTTTTAATTGTGAATAATACTTCGTGCTCAATCTAGCTTCCTCACCATTCTGTCTGCTGGTAGAACTCCACTGAAGTCAGGGGAGCCACTCTGATCATTATGCTGCTGCATGCTTAAAATCAGCAAATACTGCCTCTAAGTTAGAACAGTATTTGGATAAATAAATAAGAACAGCAAACTTAGAGTGAGATGCCACCATTCCTGCTTGCCAACTCTCTCAACAGCCAGCTGCGTAACTGCCTGCGGCAATCAGCCTCTCTAAATGAACCGATAACCCTTCCACTCTTGAAGGGAACACAACAGCCCTGGCACTGTTTTGTCACTTGCATATAAAAATAGACACAGCATGCTTCCCCCCACCCCTTTCCATTTTAATGCTTTATCATGTTCCCATTAACACCATCCCCTTCACAATCCTTGATTCATTAAAATCCATGCCTCTTCTGTTTGCCCTCCAACATGTATATAGCTGCTTTTATGATCTTTAGCCTCATAACTTCTCTTACTCTCCCAAAGAATCAGTTACGAGATGCTCTCATGTTACGGTTTTTACTTTCCACATCTAATGCTCATGGAAATTGTATTAATTGCACTGATAATTTTGCAATTGATTTTTTCCATTTTTTGAAGTCACATACAGTGAATTAACAGATCATTTTCCAAAGGTTCTTACAGCAGAAGTCTCAGGTGACCAGAAAGAAGGACTACTAACTAATAGTCCACCCTCTCCTAACTCAACAGCAGGTACCCCAGCCATGTTCATTTCTGGAACAACATACAATATTAAAACCAAGCAGGACCCAAACAAACATTAAGGACCACAGCACTCAGCTTTGCCTAAGGAAAGGGCTTTTCCAAAATATAGATATTAACATAATTTTTGAAGGTTGCTTTACAATGCAACCAATTCTTTTTGTACCCACAAGAAGCCGGTGCTTTACAAGATTACCTGGTGACTGTATGTACAGAGACTCTGCAGAAAAACTTGTACCCTCCAATGCAGGAACTCAGCCTGTGTACAGTTTTGAAGGTAAGCAAGGTGCTACTGTATTTGTATGGTATTCATATGGTAAACAAATCCCTATCCTATGTGAGGATTAAATGCCATACAGTAAGGCACAACTCTGAATTTAGTACTCTCCTGGCCCAGAAATCCTGTGCAGTCCAGTCCCAACTACTGTGTGCTTAATATTCATAGCAATTTATTAGGGAGTTTGGATATTATATGAATTTTTGTCACTCTTTCTATCATATCCCTATGTAACAGGTTCCCTGAATAATAGTTTATTGTTTCTCTGTTTTTGACTGCTTAATTAAAATTTCTGCTTTGTCTGAAGAAAAGAGGAAACCAACCAACCAAAAAAATCCTCTTTGGGCACATAATTCCGAGCACTCAATTGCCATTGCCACAAGTTCTGAAACTGGGGGTTTCAAAGACAATTTATCAGAAGATGGACAACTGAATGAAATGGCCTAATATTTGCAATATGTAGCTAAACACCATTTAAATCTGATTGACATCCTATGAATTCTGTGTAGTTTGGGTTGCTGTATTTTAATAACAGATATTAGGAGCACACTTCCATGAAAAATTACTTTCCTCTCAGCTCTTACCCTCATGTTTCACAGCCAGTGATTGAACTGCTCAATACTTCTTGGATTTGAGGGCAGCTTTTACTGTTGTGGCTGTGGACATTCTCCCAGGAAGAACTCACTGACCACATGTAAGAGGACAAGTTAGTAAAACACAGAGTAGAGCAGGACTGGATGAAGGAAGAGACAGAGGTCCACTCACTGTGAGGTACCTGCTAGCTAGTTAAATTACTGCACAGTCATACAGGATTGCTTCATTCACCAGGATAAAACCTCCACAGAAGGGCTCTGTGGTCTCTCCCCCACTACTACATTTGCAAACTGCAACACCAGTGTGAAGCACTGGGTCATTTCTGAACTGATTTTTAGCTCTAGCAGCTGTCACTGTGTCAAGCTGTTATGTGGGAATAAGTTCTGTGTCCTTTCTGCTGCAGATGAAGCGCCTTCTTGGAAAAGATGGGAAGAACAGAGAGGAAATTGTATACTTAATAAAACTTTCGGATGTGTCATTTTTGCTTACCAAAGAAAATTGCACTGAAAAAAACTGGCTGCTTAATGGATTGTTCAAATGCTCATTAGCATGGAGCAGATTTATTAGAACAGATAATTATCCCCATATTGTGCTTTCATCACTGGAATTGTTTATGTTGAACTGTCAAGCAGCCGTTTTCATAAGTTATTCCTCGATGTGTTGAAGTTCCTTTTATGGTTAGGAAAAAAAAAAAAATAAAAAAATATTCATTTTTTTCCCCTTAGCTTCATTTTAACCCCATTTAAAATCTTTCATGAGACTTTGCAGTTTACAGGAGCATTGAGTCATTTTCATTTTCAGATGTTATGAAGAACTGAACATATAGGTCCTCCCATGAGAAAAACAATGCTCTTCAAGTTTCTCTGATCTGCTTTAATTCATTCACTATATTAGCTGGAAGGCACGTGTATGTGTGCACATAAGAAGGTGCAACTTACAAGTGGCAACTTCTCTACTTCCAGAAGCTGATTTTGAAGCTGACAGTCTCTCAACATTCACTTTGCATGTTGCCATCAGTATGTTTAGCAAATCAGTCTATTTGCAGTTACAAGTGATTAGAGCCCTATGTAAGACAGATAGCAAATTGCTATGCCTAATCAAAACAAGCCAACCCATGCCTTTAGGCTACTCTTAATGCAGTTATCTGTTGATAAAGAAAGCAGTTTGACAATACATGCGTCCTTTTCATTTCCTCTGGCTATCAGTCACCTTTATAATTCTACATACTGCTCATCCACAGTAGAAGTCAATTTTGCTAGCCAGCATAAATACACATTTTCTTCAATGATGAATAACTGAATGACAGAAAATGTTCAGCATTTGATGTTTAACTAAATAAGTAGTTAATTGCATTTGCATTCTTTTAACTTCTATAGCAAACAGTAGAATTTCTTTAAAAGCATCTCCCAGGAAGATTTTCAAGTACTCCTATAGAGAAACTCTACAAACCCCCCACAACCTTTTAATATTGCCCTGCAAGGTAAATAATCCTAAATGAAGCCAAAATTTCCTGATTTGCCACTTCTCTAACTTCAGCTATGTACACTCTTATATATTATTATTAGCATGGAGAGGAATGGCAAAGCTGTAATTTTGGTCTATAACTCATAGTAAATACTTCCAGTACTTTTGCTCAAGTCAGCCTGAGAATTAACAGCCAACAACAAAAAAGATGTTGCCCAAACTTTTCCCATCAAGCAAGGAAGACAAAGGTCGAGCTCCTGTGTGCTCCCTGTCTTTTATCCTCATAAAACCCCTATTAAGCATTTTCCAGTATAAATCTTCAATCTTGGGTTCAAACTCCCTCCAGTTTCGGACAACTGTGCTGATGAATCTTAGCATCTATGTAGCTGTCCAGCATCCAGGCTTTTACATCTACTCTGTTGCTTGCCCTGAAAATAGGTACCTTAACTTAATGATAAAGGGTTTTTATTTTAGAGCAGAAATCAAATCCCGTTGAGGAAATACACAAAGCTCCACTAGCATTTTGCAAAGGAGCAATTGGAGGTTGGCGTTTTATTATTTTGTAGCCTGAGCAACAAGTCTTTACAGCTCTGAGAGGTGACAGTGGCTGCTGGCCCTAGTACTGGCATCAGCCATCAGACAGGGATGTAGGCATACACAAAGGCTGTCCTGTTGCATGGGGATGCAACTTCAGCTCTGTTTAAAGGTCAGTCACAGGAAGTTGCTATCCTAAAGGAAAATAAATCAGGTGGCTTAATTCTATGGAGGAGAGTAACTTGCCTTATTAACTGTTGTTTTTGAGACTGCATAGGCAACACTTGAAAAATAAAGTGAGGGTGCTGTCTGTGTTTTGCATTATAATTCTATTTAGCAATACCACACATACACACACACAAAGCTTTATTGCTAATGGATGCACCAAGCAGACCTGACTGCTCTATATCAATAACAAAATAAAGAACTACGCATCAACAGTAGGCTATCATTAGCAGTAATGTTATTCCGAAGTGTGGAGTATCTGTCAGGCAAATGTAACTGTATCTGACATCCACTGTAGTTCTCTCTGCCTGGCTAAGATGATACGTTTCAAATTGAGGAACATCTGTTTTGGGTATGTGATGAATCATTTTCAACTATATTTGCTATTTCCTGCTATCCTGTGAGATCAGACAGTGGAAAGAAGCTACATAACACTATGATTGTGTTGTTTTCCAGTACTTCTGAAATTTCACATTTTTTTCGACTTATGGCTCATTTAATGATTTATGCACACAAAAAACAATTCCCAGAGAGAGGATATTTCCGTTGCTAGAATAAGAAGATGTTGAAATAGAAATTTATGTTATGGAGTTTCTTCCTTTCCTGTTGATAATATTTTGGCTGAAATGGTTCACCTATCAGGAGGCAACAGTTCTAGAGAGGTACAATGTCATACTCTTGGCAGTGTCCTCTTCAGCTGGTAAGTTACCTCACTGAATGTACTAGAATTAGAGCAGGTTACAGGGGGGTGAGAGAGTAAGCAAGAAGCAAGATGAAGTATAAGTTTAATGAAATTACAAAAAAAAAAAAAAAAAATTTAAGAATTAACACCAGTGGAAGAATCAATTACAAGCAGTAGTGAATACTATGAGAACTTTGGTCATAGAGGAAATAAGACCCTCTGACTGAAATGCAAAATTTCACACATCAAAAAACGGATTAATATTCAGGCAATGGGACCTGGCAGCATGTCAGCACAGCATATGTACAAAACTTAATGTAGTACTAGTGTGAATGTCTTCTGCATTTAAACTGAAAATTGAGAGCTATTGAGAAGAATAAGGCTGTTTTAAATGTGCTCTACGGTGAGTAGTAATATGAACACCTCCATGCATGATAAAGCACATTTTGCCAGCATTCTGAAGAGGATCACTATGTATTTAGCTAGTACACTTGCTGATATAAAAATATTTATTTCTCAGTGGATAGCATTTACTGTATTCCAGTGATATGCAGTGTGACAGGAACACACCAGAGCTTATGTGCAGCCACAAGCTGCTCAAATGCTTTGCATGTCAACTTTAAAATGATGGCTTATACAATGTCTT
Organism: Coracopsis vasa; assembly: GCA_026283785.1. Lineage (NCBI taxonomy): Eukaryota > Metazoa > Chordata > Aves > Psittaciformes > Psittacidae > Coracopsis > Coracopsis vasa. The sequence continues at coordinate 42,252 of JANHGB010052875.1, forward strand.
CTCAGTCCTAAAACAATAAAAGCATTTAGACCACTTGCTCAACTAGCAGAAGGCAACCAGTTTTGCAGCTTTTGAAATTCACTTGGGTTTCTGTACATATTACATTGTCCTGAATCATACCAAGAAGGAAGATTTCTTTCAGTAAGCTTCAGATCGAAACATGGACCTCAGCTTCCCCTAAATTCATTGGAATCTGAAGTCAGGAAATTCATTTCGGCTCCTAGGCCATTGCTTCACGGACTTAGTAAGTGTTCTGTCACTGATGAGTACAAAACAGACTATTGTTGGTAGTATACTCAGCTTCCAAAACTGAATGCAGCGCAGCAGACCATAAACACTCCTCCAAAAGCAAACCATCATATCAGCAGGTCATCAAAAGTAGCAAGACCATTTACAATAGCACCATCTGGTGTCTCTCAGTGATTTTATAGTTATGGTAAGTGTAGCAGATTAAAGAAGTTAGTACACAGATATTAACCCAGTATGAAATGGTCACATCCTGTCATTTCCACTGCTCTGTCCCAGCTCTTCACTATGAACAAATGATGCCATTTGCTTCTTTCCCTGTGATATCAATGTTGTCCACGTCTGATGATTTTAGGGTTTGCTTTGTTTTGAAAAGGAAGCTGATTTATATCTTTTTCCCTGCAATCAAACTTGGCCTGCATGAGAAAAAGAAGTAAACTGCCTTTGCAAATCAATCTTAATATGTTAAGCAGACTTCTGATCAGCCTATACCAGGTACATCTGGAAAAGTTGCCTGTCACCCACTCTCATGCTTGGCTCTTTCCCAGAGGGTACACCTGCAGTCCTTGCATTCTCAGAATATAAAGAAGTGTTTTCTTCAAAGGATGCACAGCTGAAATGCAGCAGATCTTAGTGAACTGGACATTGAACAACACTAAGGAAATAATTCTTCAGTTCCCAGGCAGATCAACGACCTTGGAAAAGAAAGCTCAGTATTTTGTCTCTACTTGCTATTCTGCTTTATTAAGTGTGCAACACGTCTAATGGGGATCAGCTTTATAAATATGGACAACAACTTTATTTCTTTCTAAATGAGTGTGACTGAACTCTTAGGGAATGCTACTCTTGAAATTAATCTTGAATGCTCTAATTGGAATGGTAGCAGATACAGAATTCTCTAATGGCTACTTTGAAGAAACAATTACTGTCTTTATTATGATAACCCTCCAGATGAGATACTACAGTTGACAAAAGATTATTAAACAAGTTATTATTCAGGTACTGACTCACCCAGCCAATAGCTTGTAGTGCTGAAGGCTAACACACTAACAATTACAAATGTTGTATTAGAGTGGCCAACTTCTTAATACTTTTTGGATAGTACAATACGGCAATAGATTGAGGTTTTTTTAGTAAATCAATGGTAATTCCACTATAATTATATCTGCCTAAGATTGTGTAAGGTGTAAGAATTGTAAACTTTCATTTCATTCATCTCAGAAATTAGCATAAAAGGTCAGAATCTAAGAAAATGGGCATTTTTTTCCAGAGCAAAGAAATGAATTAATCCAATTTGTGTCTCTTATAGCTATATTTGTCAGTCAACCAGACATGTGACTTTGGGATAAGCAATGTCAAGTCTATGCTAAAGTCTGGGGAGAAAAATCAGAAGGAAAAATTAAACACTGGCTTCCCAGACAGAAGATATTTCAGCGCTCAGGAATATGAGAACTGAAACTGTGGAAGGAAAGGTGGCAGAAAGAAACATTCAAAAAATTGCTCTAGCAAGCAAGGAGGTAAGACTACATAGCGTGTAGCTTCTCTTTCTAGGAGTGAGTTACATGGAAATGATACTGCTCTGGGGGAATGTATATTTTTATCTAACTTGTCACTTGATAAATGTAAACATTGAGGACAAGAGATGCTTGTACACAGTTTTCTCCAGTTTGCTGTACTGATGGTCACCCTGT